>ML334213.1:134532-180453 GCA_005239505.1 Nicotiana paniculata
TAGAGCTCTGGAATCGGAAAGTAAAAAAGTGAAAAAAGGACCAAAGCTTTTAATAGAGAAGGGGTAATCAATGCGTGTCGTTTCGCATTCGAGAACGGTCAACCGGCGACTGACACGTGTCTGAAGTCAGAACAACACGACCGATCGGATGTTACTGACTCGTCAACTCGGTTATAGCGTATGGAAGAAGGAATCGGGGTCAATTAATCTCTTCCCGTCGCTTAGATAAATCTGCTCTTCGAAAAACAAGAGGACTATTTGTGTACAGGTAAAATCGGGGGTAAACTTTTTCCCGATTCCCTGATAAGGAAACAAGAGGAAAGCACGGTTCAAAACAACTACAAGCAAGGCCGAAGGACCCCTCGTATCGGAAATCGGAGGAGTAAACGATGTATCTAGGATCGGGCACGATAAAATAACGGATCCGGACCAAGTAAAGTTTCGAGACCACGGAAAAAGGAGGAACAACTAGGCATGACAAGTAGGGAGTCGTAATGTTCTCCCTCAACCAAATATTACGGCGCGAATCCCGCTGATATCAACTGCGGATCGACATTTACCGGAAAAAGAAGATTTTTACCCTATTTAGACTTGTATTAGGACTGAAATTCCCCTACTACATAAATGGGAGGGTTTCTTTTATTTTGACGCACTATTGACACGCAGAGCAAAGCATTAAAAGTTCATTTTTGTCTTCTAGCTGTTATTCAAAGTGTTTTTCAGTTATCCGCTTCTTTAATTGCAACCAAGCTTATGTCGACGATTCGATCGAGACCGAATTTCATTGTTCAACTTAAGATCAGGATTGATCTATCACATTATAATTGGTTTGATCGTTCATTTTTTTTTCTTAAATTTAATTACATGTTCTTAGATCATTCATATTGAATCAAATCACATATCCTTTAAACCGCGTACAAATTTAATTGTTACTTTTTTTGTTTTAGGGTAAACACATGTCTCAATACAGTTTATAAATCTCATTTTCCATATATTTCTAAAATGTGATTTATATATATCATTCGGCAAATATGATTTATGCTAACAACATCTTCAAAACCTGTGTTAGATCAATTTGTAGTACACGCGTGTAAGTTGCACTTGTAGATTGCAGTTTGCACATTTGTGGTATCGTTACTAAAACAACACACCACTAGAATTTTTTTGGCCAGAAGTGTATATTTTGGAAAGAATTTCAGTACAAGAAGAACAGGAAGAATGAAAAGGTTTATAGGCAGGTGCTATATGTGCAAAATTTTAAAAAACGAGGACATGACAAATGTTGACCATTCGGTGCACAAATAATCCTATTATTTGATTTTTAGATGGGTGTCTGGGCCTAGACTTGTGGTCTGAGTGGACCCGACTCTAACTAAATACAGCCTCCCAAAAAATCAAATCTGTGGATAAGACGGAGCTAACCACCAGTTTGCGTGGCAAATAGGCCACAGTTTTGTCCTCTTCTCGAACCACTAAAACAATGGCTACACAACTCCGACCACCTCCTTATTTTTCTTCTCTCCTTTTCCGTTTCAAATAATCAAAAGGCTTTTACTTTAATGGACAAAAGTGCGCCAGCACGACGTCGTCTGGCTCTTTTATCTTCCCATCTTCGTCCGGCAACTTCACCGCGGAAATCAAATTGCTTCAATCCTCTCATGGTTACCAATTGCACTTCCAGCTCCAATGCAGAAAATGGATGCATTTTCTGTAAGATTGTTCGAGGCGAATCACCCGCAATTAAGGTGTCAAAAGTTTTCCATATTTCTTATCTCCTTTTTTTTTTCAAAATTGTACTTGGATTGTTCATGTGCTTAGAACTAACTAGCCTTACCAACTCTATTGGCGTGTCGAATATTAGGTGACAATTGTAAGTTGGGACTTTATTCGTTATCATTGTTCAATCACATGTATTGTTGGTCCTTAATTACTTATTTGAATAGCCTGCTAAAACTGGTAATACCTGAAGTAGCATCAGCATTTCTCATTCAAGCATCTTGACGTGGATTGCTTGCCTTATTTGGATTAACATAAGCAGATATTTACGTAAAAACAAAACTAACTCCTTCTCTCCTATTAAACGACAGTTTTACTACTGGGAATTTAAAAGGCCTTTTCTTTTTACTATGGCACTTTTATGTACTACCGGTTTTTAGATAAGCTAATTTTATTTTAGAAAAGATTAAGGTAAAGATGCTCGAATATTCGAAAATTAGATGCATTAACCAAAGTACTCCAAATGCTGCATTTCTTTTTAGGATGTAGAGGGTATTGGTGTATTGCTTAGCACATAAGTATGTTAACCATATAACGGCTTTGAAAATTTCACCATGGTTGGAGTTATCCACTCCATTGGGATAGCAGGAGTTATGTACTTGTCCTTGCAGTAGAAGCCAAGTAGCAGAACTTTTGACCTAAGATCTTGTACATCTATTAATGTCAGGAAAGTCGTGAAGTTCGTTCTTTTGGTTTCTACTCGTTAATCATATCCAGCAAAGCTAGATTGTGACTGATATATGAAGTATTATTATGTTAGTGATTAAAAGACTAGCATGCTTTGGGGGAAGAAAGTATTAGAATCATGGCTATTGTTGACTTGTTAGGAAGAATCCAATTGGTTCGACCGGCTTCAGGAAGGTTGCTTGTTAAGTTGTTATCGCTTTTGTAGTTTTGCTAGACAGATAGAATTGATAATTCAAACCTGTTTTGATGAAGCTATTTCTGTAATTCCTTTAAGATTATAGTTTGCATCAGTTCTTTTTTCTCAAAAGGTCCCATTTTTTTTAACTCTGTGACTAGTAATATGTTAGATTTNGGATGTGGAATATATAATTTTTCTGTTCTATGTATGCTAGTTTTCTATTGGCATGCATAAAATGCTTTCACTACAGGTCTACGAAGATGATGTGTGCCTCTGCATCTTGGATACAAACCCTTTGAGTCGTGGGTAAGGTATCTTCTTCAACCATTATCTTGTAGGTATTCTTGTTCTATTGGTATTGGAGATGTATTCTCTATAAGATGCATTGACTTAACAGAAGGGGAGCCTTGGCGTAACTGGTAAAGTTGTTGCCATGTGACCAGGAGGTCACGAGTTCGAGCCGTGGAAACAGTCTCTTGTACAAATGCAGGGTAAGCCTGCATACAATAGACTCTAGAGGTCCAGCCCTTCCCCGGACCCCGCGCATAGCGGGAGCGTAGTGCACAGGGTTGCCCGGCGCTTTAGTCTTTGACAATTTGCTTTCGATTTGTCTATATTGAGCAAATGTTCCTGCGAAGCAAGCTTGGTATTGACTCTAAAATACAACTAGAGCAAATGCGCTTCACTCCCAAGCTAGTTGGGGTTTGTTATTTTCGGATAAAGTAATAACGTGTCGATCCATTGGGTTCTGTTATGTAAACCCTACATATCTATTCATTTTCTTTGGCCCTATATTGTTATAAAACTCAATAATATGTGTTTTAAGACAAATTAGGGATTCTCTAAAAACTGAGACTCTAACTTTGCCACATATTCTTACACTACATACCAAGTAAAAGGATTCTTGGCAAATACCAGAACCTAATGTTGGTGCAACAGTAAGAACTAACGCCTCATCATAACTAGTTGGTATCACTTATATTGATACTTTGCTTCCATTGTGTTGCATTCTTCCTTCAATTCCCATAGATTCCTAGAGGTTGTTGGTCTCTTGAGATAACTCCTTCATGTGATTATAGGTCTACCTCATCTTGTATTAGCACTTCAATCATCAGTGTCACATTATTTCATCAAGTGTTTGGAATTTATCTTTATTTAACAGGTAATCATAGCTGAATTAGTGTTTACCTTTTATTCCCTTTCTGCAGGCACTCACTTATCATTCCAAAGTGTCACTTTTCTTCTTTGAAAGAGACCCCACCATCAGTAAGTTGCTGATTTCACTGTGCATCAGACTGTTTGGCTTTTCAATGGGATATCTTTCTGCTGACTGATGTTATTGTTTCCGTTCTTCCTGCACATCTAACTTGTATAATTAAGTGACAATATTTATGGGAAGGTGTATTGCTACCTTTGAAGTGGTTGTCAACAAACTTATTAAGAAGTGTACAATGGAGATCAAACAAATATTGTGTGCATTAATTATTAAGAGAGAAAAGGAAATGACTGGGATATGTGCCTGGATCTTGCAATAGGCTGCATTTGTCAGAGGGGTTTCCTGGGTCTAGGCTTTATTTCATTGTTGAGCATTTCAATCTAACAATGTCTTCTATGTGTCAAAATGCCCTTCCCCTCAAACAGAAGGCTTCTTGTCTAACAACATGATGTCATCATCCACCCTGTTGTTTGCAGCCCTTTCTGCACTTGAATTAGACATTTACATTAAGCTGACAGCCTTACACTTCAGTTTCTGCATACCTGAAATGGCCGGTTATTAGAATTTTTTTAAAACCAACTTATGTCTGATACCATTTTCCCTTCTTGCTCTGAAAAGCTGTGAGCTTAGCCAAGCAAACTTTTTAGGATAATGTTCATTTTATAAATAGAATTTGGTTGTGTTATAATTTTCTTCCATTTTATTGGTTTAGTTAAATTATCAAGGGCAACTGCCTTGTGAGCACATGATCTGAATTCTACGTTTTCTTTTGGATAAACTGGCCCTCTGGCCTGCATGCTTTCTGAAGTTCTTAATGTGAAAGTTCCATTAATTTGCAGGTTGTGGCCTCCATGTTTACAAAAGTTCCTGCGATTAGCAGTGCTGTCATAAAAGCCACTGGTTGTGGTATGCTAATTGTTTCTTGATGATGAATTGTGTTAGTTTTGTCTGCATGTTTTCTCTATTATGCTTTTTCTCCTCTTTTGATCCCTTTCCTTTTTCTTTTTCTTCTTTTTTTGTTGGGGGGGGGGGGGGGNATCATTCTCTTAATTTCTCTTCTGGTGTTAAATGCTAATAAGGCTATTAGCATTGACCAGGGCATCTTTTTTTGGATTCTGAACACGTTGATATGTTGCACGGGTAGAACCATAACATGACTTGCATCTGCTAAATGCTATTTGTCTTTCATACTTATACACACAAAAAAAAGAGGAAAAGAGAGCTCTAGATTTCACAAAGAGAATAAGTTGGAAAGAAGCGAAGGCAAATTGTTGACACTGTTAAAGTGTTTCTTGCTCTCTAAATTGCTGTGTTGGAATAAAAGAGCAACACCTCCTTTTATAGGAGCAAAACATGGGCACCAAGCACAAATGAAAGAAAAACTCAGCCACCATAAAATTCATTCTTAGGCTCCAAGAATAATCGTCAGCCAAGTTTTTGAGAAAATAGGCTTATGCCTATATAATGGAATGAATCCTATTTTCTGTAAAACCAAAGAATGGTCATATTACAAATTTTTACCTTGGTCTAATTCTGGGTGATATAATAAATTTGCTACATCCTCTTCGCAAAAGCCATGATGGGCTAAATTATTTTTCATAAAAACCAATCAAAATCAAGCAAAGCTTGAACTTGGTTACTGGAAGAGGTTTCATACACAAGTCACCAAGATTGTCTCTGTTATTGATCTTTTGATCAAAGACTTCCCTTCACGAATGGCTTTCCGAATGAAGTAATACTTGATATCAATATGCTTTATCATAATACATCTGATATTTAGTCAAATGAATGACGGTTTGACTATCACAAAAAATAGTAGTACCACTCCAGTATTGTGTTCAGCAAATAGACCATTCAACCATAAAGTTTCTTCCATTACCTCGAGCATTGCCATATATTCTGCTTCGATAGTAGATAACGCTACTACTTTTTGTAGTGTCACTTTCTTACTGATAGCAAGTCACCTTCTTGGCTACTGAACTAGTCCGGTTAGATTTGACTCTGATATAACTTTGTTATCAACACCAAAGACAACTCGGATGACATGTGTATGAAGCCTCTTCTAGTAATTTCAAGATTTGCTTGAATTTGATTGGGCTTTATGAAAAATGATTTAGAGCGTGTTTGGATTAGCTGAATAAGCAATTACGTGTATAGAGAAAAGTGTTAAAACTAAAAATAAACAGTTAATGTGCTTGATAAAAAAATGCTATAAGCAGTTATTCTTTTAAAATGATAATTATTGCAAGATATTTTACTTCAAGATTGATTCAGATACAAATTAATTGATGTCTCAATTCACTTTAATTGAGTTTTAAATTGATTTAGATAAGATCATTTTGATAAATATACACAATATTTTTAATAAATATGCAATACTCCCTCATTACAGTTTATGTGAACTTATTTGGCTGATTACGGAGTTTAATATAAAAAAGAAATTAAGACTTTTAACTTGTGGTTCTAATCAAGTCATAACATTTGTGTGGACATAATTCTTTTGAAACTTGTGGTGTTAAGCATGCTAGAGTATTTGTGTGGTTATAAAAGCTTCTCATTGAGGGTAAAATTGGAAGTTTAAGTTTAATTATTTTCAAAATTAGAAAGGGGTCATTCTATCGGGAACCGACCAAAAAGGAAATAGGTTCACATAAACTGGAACGGAGGGAATAGTTGATAATTTGACTAAAGTTTGAAAAAAAGCCTTGCACTAAAAAACAATTATGAATACAAAATAAACCATAAAATCGATAAATATAGCAACATGTGGGGTTAGTTTTAATTTCACAAATCAGTACATAGCAAGCAGGGAACTAAACTAACATGTTTCTCCAGATGACTAAAAGCAAAATGCTCTAATATATCTACATGCTAAAACATCAAGTGTATTGATCAAACTCAGATTTGTATCGGTACTTTAGGTTTTTATCAGATTAGAAGGTTTGGAAAGGCGAGGTGGAAGCGAAGGTGAAAGCAGTGGCATCTCTATTTTAATAGAGTCAACGGTGTTAGGGAATAATAAGGAAGTATAAGAATAACGAAGTAAAATATTTTGTCAAACATAAAAGGCTAAAGCTAAAAAGCCATAAGTAGGAGGTAATCAACTAATGGCTTTTGACTTATTGGCTTAAAAACATTTGGCGTAAAAGTACTTTTTAAGTTTGTCAAATACGAAAACAAGCTAAAAAGTGCTTTTTACCTGGTTTAACCAGCTTTTAAACCAATCTAAATACCCTCTTAACCCATTAGGGCTTTTGTGGGGAGGGTGGAGCAAATTTACTATATTAGCCAAAAATATGCAAGGTGGAGATTTGTAATGTGGCCATCTTTTGGCTTTATAGAAAGTGAGGTCCATCCCATTATAGAGGCATAAGCCTATTGTTCCAAATACTTAGCTGACAATTGTTCTCGGAGGCCAAGAATGGATTTTGTGATAGAGGAATTTTGGAGCAATTCTCCTTTTCTTTCATTTGTGCTTGATGCTCACGTTTTGCTCCTAGAAAAAGAAGTGTTGTTCTTTCATTCCAACACACCAATTCAAAGAGCAAGAAGTACTTTAACAGTATCTTTTATAACAGAGAGTATTTGTAAAGTGTTGTTTTGGGAAATAGTTGTGTGAATCTCTTTGTGAGTGTTTTCATGAGGTTTTCTCTCGGGATATTTGTGATTAATTAGAGTACTTGCTCTAATTTTGTATTTTTGTTGGTATAGTAAATTTGCTCTTCTCCTCTTGTGGACGTAGGTCATATTGATCTAATCGCGTAAAATTTGTGCCTCTTTTATTTGTTTTTACTGTCATTGTCATGTGGCATTCTCTTTATTATTGCCGTTATAATGCTATTTTGTTAAATTCTGCACTATCCCGAACTCTTGGTCCTAACAAAGTTTATGCATCAAATACTAATACAATATAGAGCTGGAATATAAGGTGTGGCCTAGTGGTGAATGAAGTAGGTTGAGAACCTTGAGATCTCAGGTTCAAATTTCAATGGAGGCAAAAACACTAGGTGATTTCTTCCCATCTATACCGAGCCTTTGGTGGACTGAGAAAAAAAGAGCTGGAATATATTAGGAAACCATGTTTTTGTAGTCAATGCATTGGTAAAAGAATCGATTCCAAAACACAGTGCTAGCAGTTGGGGGTCCTCCGCTTTCATACTCGTGGATATTATCCATATTTCATGGAAAGCTATTCAATTATTGTCATAAGTTTACTCACAAATGTTGCTAAACATGCAGATTCATTCAACCTGTTAGTCAACAATGGGGAAGCTGCAGGCCAGGTTATTTTTCACGTAGGTGCAAATAACTTTCTTGCAGCATTTTCAGATAATTGCTTGACCCTAAAGGTTTCCTTTAGTTCTTATGCTTTGATACCTACTAACATCTCATAAGAATGCTAATGCAAATTTTGTTTTTGGACGACAAGTTCAGACCCATATTCATATAATTCCTCGTAAAGCAAGTGACTGCTTATGGGCTTCCGAGGTATGAACTTCTTAATATATTCCTTATACATGTTAACTGGACACCCTTTGACAAAGTTGGATGTTTTCAGAGCTTGAGGAGACGACCACTGAACTTAGACCAGGAAGCCAAGAAACTCGGAGAGAACATTCGTGAAAATTTACCGTCTTTGGGCAACATAGAAGACAGCAAAGGCCAAGTTTCCGATCTGATTGGCAACTAGGTATATTGCGCTCCTATTTTGTACTATATAAGCATTTTGGTTATAATTGCAATTCCGTGTTCCCTGTTTCTTCTTCAGTCAATTACTGGTGAAATGATTTGGGATTGTTGTAAATTAGCTCATAGTTTCCCTGGTCAAGTTACGTGAACAATATCTCTTTTTTTCCTCTTATGATTGTTCTGTATTTCTACTTGGGAAAGGAATTAGAAATTAACAGCATTTCCAGTTGATCCCCAAAAATACAAGAGAAGTTTTGACTACGTCACATTATACTAATGCAAAGATGCATTGTTTTTATAAAAAGAAAGATGAATTGTGGGCATGAGGCAAAATAATACTTCTTTTTATCTCCTAAGCCCTGGTTGGAAGCAAAAGTATTAATACTTTTGTTAAAAAGTAGTACTGAATAATCCAAGTGGGCACGAGATGCCACCATCATCAAGAAAATGAGACAAATTCAAGCAAGTTTTATTGTAGTACTTCTAAAACATCTGTAAATTTTATTCTTCGACTATTTGAAAAGAAAATACTTTTCTAAATTCAGAGAAAGGACGAATTGACACTCAACTTTTAGAATCATACATCTATACCTACTCCAACAACTAAAACAACTGCCTGCTTCACTCAAATATATTGTTTTTTCCAGCACGCCGATGTGTATTTATTTTACACAATGGAAACGAGAATCATAACATGATTAATCACTTTTCGAGAACATACCATGATTGTTATCGAAAATATGAATTATAATACTCCTTTCTGTTTTTGAGACATTTAAAATGTTCGATAGTACTAGGGCGGTCTAAGGATAGGGTAATGTCGGTACCTGTATCCGTACCGGACCATACCGCTCCGGTTGGGGTAGGGGTGAGAGATTTGGGTGAAAGGTGTAGAAAGGTATCCTTAGTGCCGGTACCGACCCGTACCGAAACTTTTTTTTATTATCATTTAAAATCTAGCCATTTTTGTACCATTAGCTAGCAATTATTTTTAAGAAAATAGCTGTTGGCAACGGCCAAAAACGACTATTTTTGCCTACCTAGCCCCCCAACATCCTCCCCTATCCCCTAATTTATGTTTTTAACTTCTAAATTTGTTCAATACACTTTAGCCTTATTTTAAACTAGACAGGGATGCCCGTGCTACATCACGGGCCCAACATGAGGGAAGGCTTTGGCATAATTATAAATTACTCACAAACTTTAGACTTTTCATATCAACAAGATGCAAACTTCATGAATAACTTAATTCTACCAAAGAAAAGGAAAATAATATAAACTTCAAGAACAAAATATTTTCTTTTCAGACTGCATATTTCCTCCTGAATTAGAATCTATATAGTTGCAACTGTATCACTTGTCACGATGAGCTTTCAAACTGCATCTTTCCTCTTGAATTGGAGTTGCATTTGTATCACTCTCACATCATCTTCCATGGCCTTCTTGGTTTTCCACTTGGCTCTTTAGGCTAAAACTTCCATAATCATCAACCACGAACCATGGCTAGACTTATTTGTTTGCGTTCTTTCGCCTCTTTCTCAACCAAATTAAGCACTTGCTGTATACATTACCGCCTCACTTCTCATATTATAAGATGAAGCTAGTGGCATCTCAGTCCAACAAAATTAGTTATGTGAGCTAGATAAAATAAAACCACCTATTATCGAGAAAGATAATTCAGCATGCGGTTAATATTGGTCACTTTTAAGTAGCAAAGTAAAAAACCATCTAAATGTTCTTGAATGCAAAGAAATCAAAAATGATTCCATTTTCATATCAGGGACACTCAACTGTAAATCCTTTTTATTCTTTAGCAAAGAAAATCATTCTCTACTCCAAAATGATACCATTTCATACCTTTTCTCACTAATCTTGCAACTGGTATTTGATATCCGTAACAAACTAATATTCTACCTAAGAGACTAAATATTCATTTTAAAAAAACTACAGAAACAATACATTACATACCCAGCTACAGATACAGGAATTGAAGGAGAAAACTTTGGCTATACACCTAGTACCATAAGTGATGTTTACATGGTTCCAGTTAAGAAAGGCCAACTGATTTACCCATATAAACTTAATGAGCAGCAGAAAATAGTTGAAAGTACAACTACGTATTCAATGAAATTACCAAGAACATATGGAGAAATGAAACAGGAATTGTTATAGAGAATATCAAATACTATCAAATACCCGCTAGGCGTAGAGAATTTAAGATGCATTGTGAATCTTGTGAATTGCCTTTTAGAAAAATTCCTAAAGAAGTTGTAACTAGATGAAATTCAGTACATGATAAGTTGTCTGTTGCTTATGAATATCGATTGCATATTACCAACATGTTTAACTCCCGTATTCAATCTGTTCACGATATGATAATAGATGATGATTGGGATACTGTTTTTATAACAACCCGATCGGTCGTTTTGAGCTTTGGTGCGTCGTTCGGCAGTTTGAGGTCATGAGTAGATTCACTTCAGGTAATATAACTTGTACCTGTGGACGGAATTGAACTTCGAGAAGTTCAGAGTTGTTTTGGAAAGAAAATTTTAATTTCAGAAGCTTTAAGTTGGATGAATTGACATCGGGCTGAGCATCAGATGACCCAGGAGCATTTCGACGCTTATTTTGGAAAGTTGGCATTTTGGAAGTTCTAGAATTTCATAACTTTGGTTTGAAGTGGATTTTTATGCTATCGATGTTCGTTTGGAGTTCCGAGCCTTGAAATAGGTTCATATCGTGATTTGTGACTTGTGCGCAAAGTTTGGCATCATTCTGGAAAGTTTTGATATGATTTGGACGCGTTCGTCGAAGTTTGAAAGTTTGAAAAGTTAAAGAAGGATTGCGATCGTCGATTCATAGTTTCGGTGTTGTTTGGCGTGATTTGAGGCATCGACTAAGTTTGTAATGCGTTTTGGGACACCTTGGTATAATTGGTTAAGGTCCCTTAGGGCATCGGGTGGATTCCGGATGGTAAAAGGATCGAGTTTGGGCTTGGGGGTGTCACGACCCAAATTAGGTCGTGATGGCGCCCAACTCCTTTGTTAGGCAAGCCAACACTAATTAATTAGCAAGTTCCCATTTTAATCAAATAAAGGCTAACCGCTAGCTTTAGTTACATTTAAATAGTTGATAAATACGACATTACCGGATGACCATATGCAAGAACCACTAGAGGGACTACTGAATATAATTATACAAACCAAAAATAATAATCTACCAATGTGTGTGCCAAGACCTGGTGTCACAAGTAAATGGGCAGTCTAGTAGAATATACAAAACTATACACTAGCCTACTGTCTGAAAGGAAATAGATAGAAATGTAAAATATAAAGAGCAACTGGAATGGCTTAAGAGGGGCAGCTCACCGGTAGTCTCAAACTGAGAAAGAATCGAACTAAGTGTCGGGCTGGTGACTAGATGCACTCGCCTCAGATCCTGTACAATCAAGTACAGAAACGTAGCATGAGTACATAAAAATATGTACCCAATAAGTATCTAGTCTAAACTCGAAGAAGTAGTGACGAGGGGTCGACTTCGACACATACTAGGGCCAACAATATAATAATGTAAGAATTCTACATAAGCACAATATGTAGAAATAATAAACATTCAGAATGCGAAACAACTGATCTGAACACTTCCTTTATTTAGAAAAATATTCTCCAAAACAGTAAATTTACACAAATTAAATAAAGGGCACACATGAATTCCACCAAGGACGTTCGGCCCAATCCAACATAAAGCAAACTGTGCACTGCCGAGGGTCGAACGACGCGAGCCATAGATGCATCTATTACCCCACTCGCGAATCATCCATGCGACGCGGTCAAACATAAATATAAAGTATTACCCCGCTCGCGAATCATTCATGCGACGCGGTCAAATATAAATATAAAGGGTTACCCCGCTCCCGAATCATACATGCGACGCGGTTTCACATAGACTTCTTAGATTATTTTAGTATCCTTTCATATTTTCAAAATACGAAGTTCAAAGGAAGCCTTTCCTTTAAGGTTCCGACTTTACAAGAATTTCAACTTCCTCCAAAAACGTTTCGAAACAACTAAATTCCACTACTTCATAAGGCAAACAATAAACATAACGGGTAACTATATCAACAAGGCATAATGTAGGCCTAAACTACCCGGACATTTGCATAATTAGTAGCCACGTACGGACTCTCATCACCTAATGCGTACATAGCCCCCCACATATAACCACATATCAACTAAATTGACTTATGGGGGAAATTTCCCTCTTACAAGCATAGAAAAGAGACTTACCTTGTTCCAAAGCTTACTTCCAAACTCAAGAATGCGCTCAAACCCTCAAATCGGAGCCGAACGATCCAAAACTATTCAAATGGGGTAAAAACTAGTCAGTATGTGCTCAAGAGTTCATATTCTAACTATCATAGTAATTTCCCAACCTTAAATGCAAGGTCCTTAAAATTCATCCCCGGGCTCACATACCCAGATTGTGGAAATTTTTGAAGGAAGTTGTTACCCATGACTTAAGGAACATAAATATACAATTATCACTAAGTTTCATCGTCAATTTCGTGGTAAACATCTCATTCTTGCCAAACCCTAGGTTTTCCTCAAATTCCATGATTTTCACTAATCTTTACATGTTAATATACCCAAAATCCTTAAGTATTTAACTCACATATAGTAGGAATTACTTACCTCCAAAAGCTTGGTGAAAAACCCCTCTCAAGAAGCTCTAAAATCGCCCAACAATGGAATGAACTGAGCCAAAAATGACTAACTCTCGTATTAAATGAAGGCCACTGCCTTCAGCGATTTTTGCACCTGCGGTGCGTTGAACGCATCTACGATCCCGCTTCTGCGAAAATGGGCTAGGCCAGCTGGGGCTGCACCTGCGAACGGGTGGCCGCTCCTGCGGAAGAGGAGCCGCATCTGCAAAACGTGGGCTCCGCTCCTTGGGCCGCATCTGTGATGCATCAACCAAACCTACAAGCTCGCACTTGCGGTCGCACCAAAACTGGTACACCAGCAGCTCTTTTGAGCTTTGAACTCGACTTGTGCAACGTCCGAATTGTATCCGGGGCCCCCGAGGCCCCGTCCGAACATACCAACAAGTTTGAAATCATAAAACAGACTCGCTCGAACTCTCGAAACGCCTGAAACAACATTAAAACTAAGAATAGCCACCCAAAACCTATGAATCAAACGTAAGAATTTCAATTTCTTCATTTCACTTTTAATGCGCCGAAATGTACTTAAACTACTCGAAATGACACCAAAATTTGCGTGCAAGTCTTAAATTACATTACAGAATTATTCCCGGTCTCAGTGTTCCGTTAGGACCTCGATATCACCAAAACGCGTTCTAACTCAAATTTAAAGAACTTCTAAAACCTTTAAGAACCAACTTCCACTATTAGGCGCCGAAACACTCCCGGGTCATCCGAAACCCGCTCCAAGCATACGCCCAAGTCCGAAATCATCATATGAACCTATTGGAACCGTCAAATCCCAATTCCGAGGCCGTTTATTCAAAATGTTGACCGAAGTCAAACTTGGCCCTTTTGGCCAACCTTGAGGAACCAAGTATTCCGATTTCACTCCAAACTCTCCAAATCTCCGAACCAACCATCCCCGTGAGTCATAAATCAGTAAAAAAAAGTACAGGAAGTCTTATTTAGGGAAACAGGGTTCTAAAAAGTAAAATGATCGGTCGGATCGTTACATTATCTACCTCTTAAACAAACGCTCGTCCTCGAACGGGTCTAGAATCATACCTGGAGTGCTGAATAAATGTGGATATCTACTCTGCATATACTCCTCGGACTCCCAAGTCGTCTCCTCAGCTAGCTGGCCCCTCCACTGGACCTTCATTGTGGAAACCATCTTAGATCTCAACTGGCGATCATGTCTATCAACAATAGCAATTGGCTCCTCCTCGTAGCCCAAGCTCTCATCTAGCTGAATAGTACTGAAGTCTAACACATGGTATAGGTCAGTTTGACACTTCCAGAGCATAGACACATGAAAAACCGGATGAACTCTTGATAAGCTGGGAGGTAAATCGAGCTCATAAGCAACCTCTCCAACACGCCTCAACACCTCAAATGGGCCTATAAACCTAGGGCTTAACTTGCCTTTCTTCCCGAACCTCATAATACCTTCATCAGCGAGACATTCAAGAGCACCTTCTCGCCGACCATAAATGACACATCCCACGCCTTCTGATCCGCATTACTCTTCTGTCTGGACTGTGCCGAGCGAAATCGCTCCTAGATCAACTTTACCTTTTCCAAGGCATCTTTCACCAAATCTGTACCATATAACTTGGCCTCGCCAGGCTCAAACCACTCGACGGGAGAATGAAATCGCCGACCATATAAAGCCTCAAATGGGGCCATCTCGATGCTGGGCTGATAACTGTTGTTGTAAGAAAACTCGGCCAAAGGCAACTGATGCCACTGTCCTCTAAAGTCAATCACACATGCTCTCATCATGTCCTCTAATATCTGAACTGTCCGCTCTGACTACCCTTCGGTCTGTGGGTGAAATGATGTGTTGAGCTTTACACGAGTGCCTAACTCACTCTGTACGGCTCTCCAGAAATGCGAAGTAACTGGGGACCTCTATCTGATATGATGGACACAGGCACACCGTGCAACCGAACTATCTCCCGAATGTAAATCTGGGCCAACCTCTCTGAAGTGTAAGTAGTGGCTACTGGAATAAAGTGTGCCGATTTGGTCAACCTGTCAACAATAACCCAAACTGCGTCAAACTTTCGCAAAGTCCGTGGCAACCCAACTACGAAATCCATAGTGATGCACTCCCATTTCCACACAGGTATAGTCATCTGCTGGAGTAGCCCCCCTGGCCTCTAGTGCTAATACTTAACCTGCTGGCAATTTAGGCACCTAGCTACATACTCCACTATGTTTTTCTTCATCTGCCTCCACCAACAATGATGCCTCAGGTCACGATACATCTTCGTAGCACCTAGATGAATGGAATATTGTGAACTGTGTGCCTCCTCTAGAATCCTCTCTCTCAAGCCATCAACATTAGGAACACATAGGCGATACTAAAGTCGCAGAACACCATCCTCACCAATAGAAACCTCTTTGGCACCACCCTGTAGTACCGTCTCTTTGAGAATACCGTCTCTCTGAGAACTTCCAAGTGCGGATCATCAAACTGTCGAGCCTTGATCTACCCCAATAATGAAGATTGAGCAACAACACATGCAAGAACTTGGCTGGGCTCTAAAATGTCCAGCCTCACAAGTCTGTTAGCCAATGACTGAATATCCAAAGCCAGTGGCCTCTTCTCTGCTGAAATGAATTCCAATCTACCCATACTCTCTGCCTTCCTGCTTAAGGCATCCGCAACCACATTTGCCTTGGCCGGATGATAATGAATGGTGATGTCACAATCCTTCAGCAACTCAATCCATCTAAGCTGCCTGAAATTAAGATCCCTTTTCTTGAACAAGTGCTGCAAACTGCGGTGGTCGATATAAAACTCACAAGACACCCCAAATAAGTAATGCCTCCAAATATTAAGATCATGAACAATCGCGGCCAACTCCAAATCGTGCACATGGTAGTTTTTCTCATTAATCTTCAACTGATGTGAAGCATATGTAATAACTCGTCCCTCATGCATCAATACACATCCCAAGCCAATGCGTGAAGCATTGCAATAAACTGTATACATCTCCGAATCGGAAGGCAACACTAGAACTGGTGCTGTGGTCAAAGCCGTCTTGAGCTTCTGAAAGCTCGCCTCACACTCCTCGGATCATCAGAACAAAGCACCCTTCTGGGTCAATCTAGTCAAAGGTGCTGCAATGGATGAGAAGTCCTCCACAAATCGGCGATAATAACCTACTAACCCTAAGAAACTCCTGATCTCGGTCGCTGAAGTAGGACGAGGCCAACTCTGAACTGCCTCAATCTTCTTGGGATCCACCTTAATACCCTATCCTGATACAACATGCCCCAAGAACGCCACAGAATCCAACCAAAACTCACACTTGGAGAACATAACATACATCTTCTGTTCCCGCAAAGTCTGGAGCACTACTCTCAAATGCTGCTCGTGCTCCCCAGGCTACATGAGTAATTCAAGATGTCATTAATGAAGACGATAACAAAGGAATCAATATAAGGCCTGAACACCCTGTTCATCAAGTCCATGAATGTCGCTGGGGCATTAGTCAACCTAAAGGACATCACAAAAAACTCATAATGACCATATCTAGTACGGAAGGTAGTCTTCGAAACATCTGAGTCCCGAATCTTCAGCTGATGGTACCTCGATCTCAAGTAAATCTTAGAAAACACCCTAGCACCTTGCAACTAGTCAAATAATTCATCGATACGAGGCAACATGTACTTGTTCTTGATGGTGACTTTGTTCAACTTACGGTAATCAATGCACATCCGCATAGTCCCATCTTTCTTCTTCACAAATAATACCGGTGCATCTCAAGGTGATACACTCGGTCTGACAAATCCCTTTGCTAGCAACTCCTCAAGATGTTCGTTCCACTCCTTCAATTCTTTCGGAGCCATACGGTACGGTGGAATAGACATAGGTTGGGTGCCTGGAGCCAAGTCCATACAAAAATCAATATCACGATCTGGCGGCATGCTTGGAAGGTCAGAAGGAAACACATCGGCGAACTCCCGGACCATTGGCATTGAATCAATCATCGGAGACTCTGCGGTAGTGTCCCAAACATAGGCTAGATAAGCCAAACAACCCTTCTCGACCATATGTAGAGCCTTCAAAAAAGAGATGACACATATGAATAGGTAGACCCTAGATCAAATAATACTGAAGCATCTGTACTGCATACTGAAATAATACATGTGATCACGACATCTGAGGCCACTACATCTGGTCTGGCCGGGAAAGCATATAATCTAGCTGGAGCGCCAGCTGGCTGGCCTCCGCCTGACTGAACAATGGCTGACTGACATCCCTCTGCCTAGCCTCCACCTCTAGGACGGCCCCTACCAGCCCGTCCCCCACCTTTGGGCGGCCGGGCGGCTGGTGCTGAAATCATAGGCTGCTTGCCCTGCTGTACTACCTTGCCCCGAAACCTGGGACAAGATCTCTTCATGTAACCCGGATCTCCACACTCGTAACAACTTCTCGGCACCATAGAGTGCTGCCCCGAAGTCTGACCCTGATGACCTAAATACCCACTGGAAGGATCCTGGATGGCTGGTGGGCGGTAGGAACTCTCTGGAATGGCACTAAAATAAGGCCTCACTGGAGAATCTCGAGGAGGTGGTAGTGGTGCTGAATACGGGGGCTTGATAGGCTGAGCCTCCCGAACTGACTTCTGCCCCTAGCCGAGGCACTTATAAACTTTCCAGAGTATCAGTTCCTCTTATCCTGCCGCATCTTCTCTCTACCTCTCTGTCGGTAGCCCTTAATCCTCCGGGTAATCTCCACCACTAGCTGGTAACCTTTACACATCTCAACCTCCCGGGCCATGCTAGCCCGAATAGTGGGGTGCAACCTCACAACAAATCTCTGCACTCTCTCTTCATCGGTATATCATAAGTGCATAGCGAGACAACTCAGAGAATCTGGCCTCATAATCGGTAACTGACATCTGACCCTGCTCAAGCTGCTCGAACTGACCTCGCAACTCTTCCCTCTAAGAGGGTGGAATATACCTATCCGAGAATAGCTGTGTAAACTGGTCCCAAGTCATGGGAGGAGAATCTACTTCTCTGCCAAGAAAGTAAGACTTCCAGCATCTACGGGCCCTACCCTCTAACTGGAAGGTAGTGAAATCCACACCATGAGACTCAAATATGCTCATGTTGTGCAGTCTGTACCTGCACCTATCAATAAAGTCCTAGGGATCCTCATGCCGTTCAACCCCAAATACCGGAGGGTGAATCCTAGTCCACCTGTTCAAGAGCTTCTGCGGCTCGCCGGTCACAGCTGGTCTAGGGGCGGGTGCAGCTGCTGCTACTGGCTGGGCTCCAGCCACGCTTAGTGTGCCCGTGGTCTGATATACTATAGCTGCGTGCCCAGGAGCCTGAGCAGTAGGGGTTTGTGCTCCCCGTCCTTCCTGAGATGTACCTGGGTCCGTTGGAAATAAACCAGCTTGGGTCATAGTATCCATGAACCGCATCATACGGCCCATGACCTCCTGAAAGCCCGGTGCTGACATGAAATCTACCGAGGCTGGCTGTGCGGCAGGCACCTCTCTCTGCTCCTCAATAACAGGATCCTCCACTGGGTCCAGCGGTGCTGCTACTAGATCAACTCTGGGACGCCCTCGCCCCCTACTTTGGGCCGGTGCCTTCCCCCGGCCTCTGCCTCGACCTCTAGCAACAGGGGGAGCAGCTCCTCCCGGGTCTGGAATGTCTGTCGTACGCGTCCTCACCATCTGTGAGATAATAGAAGGAAGAAACTTAGTATACCATCAACTGCACGATAGTGAATGAATAAAGAGTAGTTTCCTAACATCATATAACCTCTCGAAGATAAGTACAGACGTCTCCGCAAGACTCTATCGGACCTGCCCATAACTTGTGAGACCTACGTGAACCTAGAGCTCTGATACCATGTTGTCACGGCCCAAATTAGGTCGTGATGGCACCCAACACCATTTTTAGGCAAGCCAACACTAATTAACTAGCAAGTTCCCATTTTAGTCAAACAAAGGCTAACCGTTAGCTTTAGTTACATTTAAATAGATATTAAATACGACATTACCGGATGACCATATGCAAGAACCACTAGAGGGACTCCTGAATATAATTATACAAACCAAAAATAATAATCTACCAACGTGTGTGCCAAGACTTGGTGTCACAAGTAAATGGGAAGTCTAGTAGAATATACAAAACCATACACTAGCCTACTGTCTGAAAGGAAATACACAGAAATGTAAAAGATAAAGAGGACTCCAGCTGCTGCAGAATGGCTTAAGAGGGGTAGCTCACCGGTAGTCTCAAACTGAGAAAGAATCAAACTAAGTGTCGGGCTGGTGACCAGATACACTCGCCTCAAATCATGTACAATCAAGTATAGAAATGTAGCATGAGTACATAAAAATATGTACCCAGTAAGTATCTAGTCTAAACTCGAAGAAGTAGTGACGAGGGGTCGACTTCGACACATACTAGGGCCAACATATAATAATGTAAGAATTCTAAATAAGCATAATATGTAGAAATAATAAACATTCAGAATGCGAAAAAACTGACGACTTTTTCATCAAACTTAGAATCCAAACACTTCCTTTATTTAAACAAGTGTTCTCCAAAACAGTAAATTTATGCAAATTAAATAAAGGGATTTTCAGCACTATTATTAACACATAAATTCCACCGAAGACGTTCGGCCCGATCCAACGTAAAGTAAAATGTGCACTGCCGAGGGTCGAACGGCGAGAACCATAGATGCATCTATTACCCCGCTCTCGAACCATCCATGCGATGCGATCAAACATAAATATAAAGTGTTACCCTGCTCGTGAATCATTCATGCGACACGGTCAAATATAAATATAAAGGGTTACCCCGCTCGCGAATCATACCTGCGACGCGGTTTCACATAGACTTCTTAGATAATTTTAGTATCCTTTCCATTATTTTCAAAGTATGAAGTTCAAATGGAAGCCTTTAAGGTTCTGATTTTTATAACAATTTCAACTTCCTCCGAAAACGTTTAACAACAAATAAATTCCACTACTTCTTAAAGAAAACAATAAACATAATCGGTAACTATATCAAAAGGGCATGATATAGGCCTAAAATACCTGGACATTTTCATAATTAGTAGTCACGTACGGACTCTCGTCACCTAGTGCGTGCGTATCCCCCCCACATATAATCACATATCAATTAAATTCACCTATGGGGGAAATTTCCCTCTTACAAGGTTAGAAAAGAGACTTACCTTGTCCCAAAGCTTACTTTCAAACTCAAGAATGCGCTCAAACCCTCAAATCGGAGCCGAACAACCCAAAACTATTCAAATGGGGTAAAAACTAGTTAGTATGTGCTCAAGAGTTCATATTCTAACTATCATAATAATTTCCCAACCTTAAATGCAAGGTCCTTAAAATTCATCCCCGGGCTCACATGCCGGGATTCTGAAATTTTTGTAGGAAGTTGTTACCCATGACTTAAGGAACATAAATATACAATTATCACTAAGTTTCATCATCAATTTCGTGGTAAACATCTCATTCTTGCCAAACCCTAGGTTTTCCTCAAATTTCATGATTTTTACTAATCTTTACATGTTAATATACCCAAAATCTAAGTATTTAACTCACATATAGTAGGAATTACTTACCTCCAAAAGCTTGGTGAAAAACCCCTCTCAAGAAGCTCTAAAATCGCCCAACAATGGAATGAAATGAGCCAAAAATGACTAACTCCCTATTAAATGACGGCCACTGCCTTCAGCAATTTTCGCACCTGCGGTGCGATAACCGCATTTGCAGTCCCGCTTCTGCGGATAAAATGTCCGCTTATGCGGAAATGGGCTAGGCTAGCTGGGGCCACATCTGCGAACAGGTGATCGCTCCTGCGGTTCTGCTTCTGCGGAAGAGGAGCCGCATCTGCGGAAACAAGGTTTCGCTCCTTGGGCTGCATCTGCGATGCATCAATCGCACATGTGAGCTCGCATCTGCAGTTGGGCAGCCGCAGGTGCGGTCGCACCAGAACTGCTGCACCAGCAGCTCTTTTGAGCTTGTCGGAATTAAATTTCGGAAAGTTTAGGGTTGATTTGGAAAGAAAATTCTCATTTTAGAAGCCTTAAGTTGGAAGAATTAACTAAGATTGGAATATTGAATAAACGACCTTCGAATCAGGATTTGAAGATTCCTGCAGGTTCGTATGATGATTTCGGACTTGGGCGATGTCCGGATCGGGTTTAGGATAACCCGGGAGCATTTCGATGCATATTGTGGAAGTCAGCATTTTTAAAGAAATTTCATAAGTTTGGCTTGAAGTGCATTTCAGTGATGTTGATGGCCCTTTGGTATTCCGAGTCTGGGAATAGCTTCGTATGGTGATTCTGGAGTTGGGAGCGTGATCGGAAGTGAATTCGGATGTCCGGAGATCATTTTGAAGTCATTTGGCTAAAGATAGAAATTTGAAGGGTTTTGAAGAATCCGACCGGAAGTGGAAATTTTGATATCGGGGTCGGAATGCGATTCCAGAAGTTTGAGCAGGTCCGCAATGTCGAATATGTGTGTGCAAAATTTGAGGTCAATCGGACGTGATTTGATAAGTTTCGGCATCGGATGTAGAAGTTGGCAATTTCTAAGTTCATAAAGTTGTGATTTGAGAGTGATTCATGGATTCGATGTTGTTTGATGTGATTTGAGGCCTCGACCAAGTCCGCATTATATTTTGGAACAGGTTGGTATAATTGGACGGGGTCTGGGGGGCCTCGGGTGGATTCCTGGTGGTTAACGGATCAATATTTGAAGTTGAAGAAAGCTGAAGGTTGTTGTCATCTGGTGTACCCGCACATGCGAGGCTTTGGCCGCAGGTGCGGAGCCGCAGGTGCAGCTAAGGGCATCACAAGTGCAAAATTGGGCTGGAGCCAAGGAGGCCACAGGTGCGGGAGATTTGGGCGCACCTGCGGAAGCGCATGTGCGACAAGGGGATCGCAGGTGCGGAAATAGGCCTGGCCAGATTGTTTTTAAGCGAGAATTTGGACATTTCTCCATCTATTTTCATATGTTATGGGAAATTTTGAGGAGCTTCAAGGAGAGGATTTCGTCAAGGATCGCAAGGTAAGTAATTTCTTCACGTTTTTGAATTAAATACAAGATTATTACATAGATTTGGTATGGGGAATTGAGGAAAATTTGAGAATGTTGAAGGAAACCTAGAATTTTGGTAAATTGGAATTTAGCCACGAATTGAGCATGAATATTTGAGTAAATTGTATAATTGAACTAGTAAAGCTATGGGTAGAATGTATCTTCGAGAAATTTCGGATTCCGTGCACGTGGGCCCGAGGTCATTTTGGTCATTTCACCAAGTGGAGTTTGGAAAGTATATAATTTTAATTTGTTGCAAGTATTAGGATGGATTTTCATTGCTTTGCCTGTTATTTGGTAATTTTGGGGCGTTGTTCATCCATGGAAGTCGTCGGAAGGGCTTGAAAGCCGGTTATGGGACTTCAGAGCGAGGTAAGTCTCCTTTCTAACTTCGTGAGGGGGAACTGTCCCCCTAGGTGAACTAATTAAGTATGTGTTACTATCTGCGAGGGGCTACGTACGCACGAGGTGACGGCAGTCCGTGCGTAGCTACTATTATGCCATGTCCGAGTAGCATAGGACCCACTAGCATGCCTTACTTGTTATACATGTGATCTTGTATGTGATATTAGACTGCTAATATAATCAAAATTGTAATCAAATGACTAAGCAAGATTAGAGTTTATTTTTTTAATCATCTAAATAGAGAATTGATTTTTACTTCGCGGACAATTGTATTTCCGGATAAGGTTGTATTATCAAACATTATAAAAACTTGGCAAGTGAATTTCGAAAAAGGATTTAAACACTATTTTATGGTTTTTAAAAGTGAAATCTGTCATTTACTTGAGTATTTGTTTTCCCGATGTATTCGGGGTGGACTCTTGATTGTGCCTGATTGCATGTGACCGCTTCACAATTTACATTCCGCGAGCGGAGTGTTATTTCCTCCACTCTCATGGGAGCGGTCTGTACACCATGGCGAGATTGAAAGAAATATTATGGTTCGGGTCGTTCGACCCTCGGCAGTGCACAGAGATGATTATTATGATGGCTCAGGCCGGTTGTCCTTATCCCGTATGCATGCTAAATTGCTAAATGTTTTCCATGATTGTTGAAGTGATAAGATATTTGGGGGAAAATAAAGAAGAAGTTGTGGATTTATGATATTTGGGGGAAAACAAAGAGGAAATTGTTTATTTAAGATATTTTGGAAAATAATGAGAAAGTGGTAACTGTTTGTTTATTTCCAGTATTTACTTGGATTTCAGTGCCTTATATATATATGTTGCTTTACCGCCTTTACATGTCTATCGTGTTCATCTTATACTGTTAATTAATTTACTGGACCCTAATGAGTGTCTAATTCGACCTCTCGTCACTACCTCTCTGAGGTTAGGCGAGCGACTTACTGAGTGCACGTTGTTTTTGTACTCATGCTACACTTGTTGTGCATTTTATTGCACAGGTACTTACATAGCATTGTGGAGGATTCGAAGACTTAGGCGAGCTGCATCATCCGGAGGCGATCCGCAGCTGATAGAGTCTCCCTCGTACTATATTTATTTTCATTTTAAATTCCTTATCCAACTTGTATTTCGGACAAGCTTTGTAATGATTGTATAAATTCTTAGAAATTGCTCATGTACTTGTGACACCGGGTTCTGGGATGTGTTCGGATATAATTGCTAATATGTAATATTCAAACTATTGTTTTACTCGACAAATTTTATTTAGTTAATATGTAATAAAGTGAGAGAAAATGTTTTTTTTTCATAAATGCTAAAATCAGGAAATTGTTTCAATTAATAAATGATTGGCTTGCCTGACAATGACGTCCGGCGCCATCACGACCATATGTATTTTTGGTCGTGACAGAAGTAATTGTTTATTTAAGGTATTTGGGGGAAGATGAGGAAGTAGTAAATGTTGGTTTACTTTCAGTATTTATTTGAATTACAGTTATCTGTAATGCTTACTGTTTTATCATCCTCGTATGCCTATACTGATTTCATATTCTGCTAAATTAATTTGTTGGAACTTAGTGAGTGTCTAATTCGACCTCTCGTCACTACCTCTCTGAGGTTAGGCGAGCGACTTACTGAGTACACGTTATTTTTTTGTACTCATGCTACACTTGTTGTGCATTTTTATTGCTCAGGTACTTTCATAGTGACATGGCTGGTTTGGAGACTTAGGCGAGCTGCATCATCCGGAGGCGATCCGCAGTTGACAGAGTCTCCCTCGTATTGTATTATTTTATTTATTTTAATTTCCTTGTCCAATTGTATTTCGGACAAGCTGTGTAGAAATTGTAAAATTCTTAGAATTTGCTCATGCACTTGTGACACCGGGTTCTGGGATGTGTTTGGGATTTAATTGAATAAATGGAATAGTTTGCCTGTCGTATTTATTTGATAAACTTTTATTTGCTTTTATGACTTGTAAGTGAAAGGTAATAATTTCGAAAAATGTTAAAACAGAAAATTATTTCAACCAATTAATGATTTTCTTTCCTGACGGTGGTGTCCGGCGCCATCACGACCTTAATAGATTTTGGGTCGTGACAGTGTATGTTAAACGTTTGGAAATTGAGATTTATGATATAAGGCACCGAGGATTGAGATGGTCGGGATTGTGTATTAGAAATGATGTGATTGATTGAGTTAACATCGCCTTCTTTATTTGAGCACATTTTTACTTGTCTGTGTCCCAGCTATGTTGTTGTAAATTACTTGGTTATCTTTCGTTACCATCCGTGTTTCCCTTTATTGTCTCTACTGTTGTAGATTGATCTCTCCCTGCTATTGACATTACTTTGTTATCTTTATCTTGATAGTTTATTATCATATCCTGTTCAACTTATTTGACCAATAGGTGTCTTGACTGTTTCTCGTCACTACTCTACCGAGGTTAGTCTTGATACTGACTGGGCACCGCTGTGTTGTGCTCATACTATACTTCTGTATATTTTTGTACAGATCCAGGTATTTGGACAATAGTGGTTGTGTGGATTGTTGCTGTGGAGACTCAAGGTAAACCTACGGCTACATTCGCAGGCCTTGGAGTCGCCTTCTGTTGTAATCATTTTCATTGTTTCCTTTTGTTCTGGAACAATGATGTATTCATTTTGTATAACTACTCCTAGAAAGCTTATGACTTGTACTACCAGTTTTGGGAATTGTAATTGTTCAGAGTTATCTAAGTTGAAGTTAGTGAATATCAATATTATTTCTGTTAATGTTAGGCTTACCTAGTTTAGAGACTAGGTGTCATCACGACTCTTTCGGAGGGATTTTGGGTTGTGATATTCAACCAATCCTATATGCTTACTAAGGTCTCACAACACTATTATTCCCATCAAGATTCTTTTTATATCGTGGCACCGTTCTCTATGCATTAATGAACACACAACCTTACACGCGACCACAATATTATACACAAAACTGAGCTCCACCTCCCAAAAATACATGTCCCTACCAAGCTCCATATAATACTCAACCAAATGTTTCCCAATAAAATCCTCGCCCAAGAGAGCCCCTCAGAAGGAATCAGTTCACCCCTATTGGTGAATCGTCTTCAAGTTTGTTTCAAAAGCTAATCAGGCTAGATCTGCTGCAGCCATTGGCCCTGAACCGGCAAAACCTCGAGTCCCCCTCGCATCGAGTTGATGCTAGATACCACTCTGGAGCAATGGGACACAGTACGGAGGACTGTTGGACCCATAAAAGGGAAGCTTAAGACTTGACTGAAGTTGAAATAATCGTTCTTCGAGACGAAGAGGCCCCTAATACGATGAACAATCCACTGTCTACTCACATAAATGGGCCAGTAGTCGAAATGATTTGTCAAGATGAGGAATTTTATCTGGCTCTGAAGGCCATTGCAGCCAATGTCGAGACAGAAGAAAAGCCAAAAAACGGTCGCCAAGCTTGAAAGTTCCTCATCAGACAAGAGTCTCAGTAGCCAGTCTTGCTATCCTTTCTGCGTGCGGATTATCTTAGGGTGTGAAACGGATGTTTTACTTTGTTGTATTACTTTCCGATGAAAACCCTTCTATCTTTAAAATTCAAAGAAAATCAAATGAAATTAATATTTCATTGTCCAAGAATGTCTCTTTTCTTAATCTTGTCACTTCTCTTATTCGCTTTTCAGTTCTGTTAAATGCAGATTTCAATAACATGACATGCTTACGGACTTCATGCCAAGATCCTAAAACTCTATCAGACTTCAAAATAATGAATCAAGAATCAGAATGCAATGAAGATAGGTTTAAGGAAATAAAATAAAGATTCGGAACAAATAAAGGAAAATTGTCTCTAGATTGGAAAGATCCATACATGGTAACGAGAGTACTGCCAAAAAAGAATGTTGTACCTGGGAAACATCGAAGGAAATGTCCATGAAACAACTGTCAACGTAGGTACAGTGAAAAGGTAATATGTGTGATCCTCTATATATCATTAATGTTCTCCGGTTGGGATGAAGAAAGCTTTCATTCTCGTTACCCAAATACCATTAACCCCTTTTTCCCAACCCTTTGAGCCGGTTACCTTTCTTTGATTACCCTCTTTGGAACTCGAAGGTGTTATTGAAAAAAAAAGAGAAAAAAAAGGAAAAATGAAATGTAAAAAAGAAGTAAAAAGAAAAAGAAAAAGAAAAAGAAAGAGAAAAGAAAACAAAACAGAAGAAAAGCAAAACAAAAATCACAAAGTTCCTTGAACTACGTTCGACTTGATTCCGAAAGGATACGTAGGCACCCTCTCTCTAGGGTTTAGTCACACCAAAATAAAAATCCATGTTCCTCCAAAAGTTGAAACTGGGGCAGATGTTATAATGGTTCAGCGATGATTTTGCTTCCAAAGTTGTAATTCAATCCAAATACTTCTTACCCAAATCCCTTTCAAGTCCTTCTGATCGATCGGCAAAGAATGTTCAAGAATTGGAGGATACAGTTACTTGGATCTGATGCAACCAAAATGAGAGAGTCATATTGGTGGAAACTCTCACGGGCACCGTAAGGCGATGGTAAGCAGAGAAGTTAAAATGAGAGTCTTGTTAGTGAAAATTCGCAAAGAGCACTACGAGGAAATAGTGAGAAAAGAAATGAGAGAGGTCAGGTGGTGAAAACCCGCAAAGGGGACTACTGATCAAAAAGAGTTTCCTCGCAGCCATTGGCATCGACACAGTACTGGGCAAGGTTTCTTGGTTTCAAGACAAAAGTCGTGATGAATTTCTGAGAGTTGGACGGTTTACACATATCAGCCATCTAGTCCAAAAGGAATTTCATTATTTATTGAAGTCCCCATGTACTCCAAATAAATCCTTCTTTCAAGGGATACCTCTTGTCTAAATTCGTTGTCCATTCCGTTATGTGTTTTTCCTTGAATCCTTTTTGGTCTAACTCTATTCCCAATCTAAGGCAAAGAAGAGATAGCAAGACTGATTTACAAGGCTTTTGTTTGATACAAGCTACTATGCAACAAAGGAGCCCAGCCTCGGCAGGGGCATCAAGTCGACCCCGACTGGCCATGGCGGCTGATGCTTCACAATCAAAAACTCTTAGAAGGAGGAAATCAAATTGAAGTTCCTACAAAGGAAAAATAAAGTTGAAAAGGTTAAGTCTCAAGTGGCTAACCGCCTTGGCAAAGTTTGAAGAGCCAAAGGTTCCCCAATGTTCTGAAGTTAAAAATTGAAAGAAGGAAATCACGTCGAAATTCCCACGAAGACAAAACAAAGTTGAAAAAGGTTAAGTCCTATATGACCAACCGTTATGGCAAGGTTTGGAAAAGCCAAAAGGTTATCTAGGGCAAGAAATGTAATCAGTCTTCAGGAAACAACCGGTTGCAGTTGAAAATATCATTAAAGAAACCCGGTCGAGATCAAGTGACTAAAACAATCAAGGCCGCAAAACCAACCATTGTTTCAAACTAACAAATTGTTCTTTGTTTGATAAGCAGGAAACAGGTGCAATCCAAAAGCAACCTTGCATGAAGCAGGTGCAACCAAAAGAAACTGTGGAGGCTGAAATAGCTCTGCAGCAACAACAACCCCAAAAAAGGAAAGTTTTCTCTAAAAGTTGTCCCGCATTCTACTCATTTTCTTAATAACAAGAAGATGAAAGAAAGAAAGTTCAAAATTATGGTACCATAGGGTCTCCATTCCCTAGCTACATTTTCCAACATAAGGTCTCCACTCCCTAGTTGAATTTATTTTAAACATAGAGTCTCCACTCCCTAGTCTCTTTCTCAACATAAAGTCTCCACTCCCTAGTTGACGTTATTTTACATATGGCTCTACTCGCTAGTCTCTTTCTCAACATAGGGTCTACACTCCCTATATGATTTTATTTTTGACATAGGGTCTCCACTCCTAGTCTCTTTCTCAACATAGGGTCTCCACTCCCTAGTTGAAGTTATTTTAGACATAGGATCTCCACTCCCTAGTCTCTTTTCCAACATAAGATCTCCACTCCCTAGTTGATTTTATTTTAGACATAGGGTCTCCACTCCATAGTCTCTTTTCCAACATAGGGTCTCCATTACCTAGTTGATTTTATTTTAGACATAGGGCCTCCACTCTCTAGTCTCTTTTCCAGCATAGGGTCTCCACTCCCTAGTTGCAGTTATTTTAGACATAGGGTCTCCACTCCTAGTCTCTTTTCCAACATAGGGTCTTCACTCCCTAGTTGATGTTATTTTAGACATAGGGTCTCCACTCCCTAGTCCCTTTTCCAACATAGGGTCTTCACTCCCTAGTCGATGTTATTCAGACATAGGGTCTCCACTTCCTAGTCTCTTTTCCAACAAAGGGTCTTCACTCTTTAGTTGGCATTATTTCTAACATAGGGTCTCCACTCCCTAGTCTCTTTTCCAGCATAGGGTCTCCACTCCCTAGTTGACGTTATTTTAGACATAAGGTCTCCACTCCCTAGTTGCTTTTCCAACATAGGGTCTCACTACCTAGTTGAAGTTATTTTAGACTTAGGGTCTCCACTCCCTAATCGCTTTTCCAACTTAGGGTCTCCACTCCATAGTTGATTTTATTTTAGACATAGGCTCTCCACTCCCTAGTCTCTAAAATAGGGTCTCCACTCCCTAGTTAATTTTATTTTAGACATAGGGTCTCCACTCCCTAGTCTCTTTTCCAACATAGGGTCTCCACTCCCTAATAGATGTTATTTTAGACATAGGGTCTCCACTCCCTAGTCGCTTTTCCAACATAGGGCCTCCACTCCCTAGTTGATTTTATTTTGGATATAAGGTCTCCATTCCCTAGTCTATTTTCCAACATAGGGTCTCCACCCCCTAATTGACGTTATTTTAGACATAAGGTTTCCACCCCCTAGTCTCTTTTCCAACATAGGGTCTCCACTCCCTTGTTGATTTTAATTTAGACATAGGATCTCCACCCCCTAGTCTCTTTTCCAACATAGGGTCTCCACTCCCTAGTTTTTTTTATTTTAGACATAGGGTCTCCACCCCCTAGTCTCTTTTCCAACATAGGATCTCCACCCTTAGTTGATTTTGTTTTAAACATAGGGTCTCCACTCCCTAGTCTGTTTTTCCAACATAGGGTCTCCATTCCCAAGTTGATTTTATTATAGACATAGGGTCTCCACTCCCTAGTCTGCTTTTCCAACATATGGTCTCCACTCCCGAGTTGATTTTGTTTTAGGCATAGGGTCTTTTCTCCCTAGTCTTCTTATTTCCCAACATATGGTAAACTAATCCTTAGTTGAGACACCACTTAGACAATCAGGGTACACCATTCCCAAAGAATCATGTTTTCCTAGGGTACACTAATCCCAACATTTTATTGCTTTCAAATATGAAGTAGTTTAGAGTTTTGTCACAAGTAACTCACGAAATTTTCCTAGTGAAAATTGGGGCAGAAAAATTTTATTCATTCATTTGTTTTGGTGTCTGAGCAGGTTTTTACCTCGAGGAACAAGGTTCGAGATGACCAAAAGAAGACGCCTCAATCTAAAATAAAGAAAAGAAAAGAAAAGAAAAAGAAGTGAATCCAAAATGCAGAAAGGGAGGGAAAGATGTGGACGGCTCAAGACATGTCTGAAGTCACGAGCTTTGCATGTCCCATTTTGATTCGAAAAAGCCATCAAAGAATGAACAAGAACTTACAGCTAGTAAGCATCAAGGTTTCGATCAGAGTCTGACTAAAGAACCAGTCATGACTCAAGATCAAGTTTCAGGAGACCTATAGATAGGAGTCTTGTAACTCATAGCTGATAGAATTCATTAGTTCCTTTTGCATTTTTTATTTTGGTGTAATAAAGAGTTCAGCAAGAAGTAACAGCAGCGACAACAGTGAAATCATAGCTATTCGGTAGTCCCCAGCTACCAAATTTCTTAGAACTACACTGACCTGATTCCTTTATAACCAAGGATATGTAGGCAACCTCCGAAGCAAGGTTCGGTCAAGCTTTTTCAAAATGCTTCCCATGGAGTGTCAAACGGAAAAAATCGCTCGTAGATTGCTCACTTTATCTTTGCCCGAAAACTCTTCGTGTTCTCGAGCAAAGAGGGGCAGCTATGAGCACCTAATTTTTGCCCTAATTCAAATCACTCCAAAAAATATTCCAAAATGACTTCTTTAGTTATTTCATAGAATTGTAGGAGTTTTTCTTTTATTATTATCCAAATTGTTTTGCATTTGTTTTCATTATTCATGCATGTTTAGAAGTATTTTAAAACCATGAAAAATCATTAAAAAATATTTGATTCTTCATTTTATAGCATTTTAGATGTTATTTTCATTTAGGATTTAATTACATTAATTAAATGCATTAATACACGAATATCACATAAATACAATAGTCATTGTGCATTTTTAGCTTTTAGGTTTAAATTAGCAATTTTCTTTCATTAATACACAATGTTAATTAATTAATTACCTCATTGTTACATTAAAATATGTGTTTAGTTTAATTGAACAAGTTAATTTGAATTAAGTGTATAAAATTAAAAGGGGTTGATTCTGAAAATCAAAAAGAAAGGGGGAGGGGGGGGTTCCAAGGCTTTCACATCTAAATTGGACTAAGCAAAATCAGTTGTCCCAATTACTTTAATTATGCCCAAGACCAATCCCTGACCTGGTCCAACAACCCTCCCCCCCAGTCCACCAAACGACGTAGTTCAACAGCAAAACTACGTCGTTCCAATTTCCCCATCTACTAAAAATGACCCCCTTCCATTCTCAGTAGAAGAGAACGGACCATCCCCCCATTAGACTAACCCTACCCCNCGCCTCCCTCCTCTTCTTCTTCTTCTCTCTCGGGCAGCCACTCACTTCCGCCTCCCTCCTCAAACGAGCTTCTCAAACAAAGAAAAGGATTTGAAAAAACTAGGGGTTGTGAAAAAAATTTCATTCTCTGCCGATTTGTTTAGACGAATCCAGTCGGTTTTCAAGGTCAAATCAAGTTCTTAAGGGGTTGTTCGTTGCTGCTGTTGCGATTGTTGAGTAGTTGAGCTCCATTCCTCATTTTAGAGTTTTATATGGCCATCTACTGTTGTTTTTCTATTGTTAGGTGCGTCTGCCTATTCCTATTGTCCTCTTTATTTGACTATGAATAAATATTTGAGTGTTAATTCTATGAATATGCTAAATCTTGTGGAATCCGGATGCTATGATTACCAGATCTGCCTGCATGTTTCTATCTGTTGATAATTTTTTTTAAAACAAAACTGGAGTTAGTCATTAACTAGGTTGGCTTTTGTTGCTGATGTTTTGTTCTAAACTTAACATGTTAGTGGTTGAATATCATCATGTTTGGTATATGTACTGTTAATTGAGCACTTAGTGAATTCACAAGAGTTTTAAATTGGTTTGTTTGTTACTAAAATGTTCATTCCCTGAGGCTAAGAATGTGAATGCATCCTTAACATGAATTTAAGTTAATAACTTTGAATAGAAGCTAGAATAAGCAGTGAATTAGTTTCGTGGTGGTTTGTTGTGAAAACTAGCAGCATATTTTCATTACATATGTCGGCTCTATTTACTATGGATTGATTATTGTTGTAGCTTTAGATCCTGTATGTTATTCTAGTAAGATATAAAGCCATAAGTAAGGTAAATCAGTAATTTTTCAGTTATGTAATTAAATGGTTTATGGTTTACTAGTTCCAACATTTGATTCCATATTTGGTTTTGTTGTTCCATACAATCCATTTCATTTAGCTTCGGCAGAAGATTTTTTTATAGTTTAAAAGACAATGGCCTGATTTTAACTTGAGGCAAACTTTCAGATTAGTTTTAATTCGTGACTTCTTAGATATTGTAAAGATAGAATATTAGACTTTAACGAAGATATAATGCAATCCATCTTATGAACAAATTAACGATCCAATCCATACTACCTCACACTCCTATCCATAATTCATGGCCTCACATGGATCTAAAATCTTAGTAAAATAATCAAAATCATGAACATCGTAGCTTGCTTTAGGCGCTATTAATAATAAATCATCGTGACTATGGATAAGGTTCTCGTGGCATTGTCATGATACATAAATCCCAACTCAGGTGCACGCTTCATGCGACTTGACCTCAACTTCAAATAATTAAAATAAACATGTTGTAGATCGTGGGTGCGTTTCATGTGATGCGATTCACAATATGTACAAAAACAAATGAGTGCGCGGTATTGCGACTTGTTCAAATAAATTTCATAAATATTAAAAGCGGATAAAAAGTTAAAATGTGCAATAGGTTTTAAACATGTAATAAATCATATAATTAAGCCAATTATTAATATTTGAGCGACAGTGTTAAAATCACAGAACTCGGGAGTACCTCACACCTTCTCCCGGGTTAACAAAGTCAACTTCCTCGATTTGGAATTTTAAAATAAATCGGTGACTCGGGACACCATAATAATTATCCTAAGTGGCGACTCTAAATTAAATAAATAATTTCATTTCGAATAATGTCAATTTAATTGGAAAAATTCCCTATTCCTCGGAAAAAGGAGGTGTGACAGCCATCATCGCAAATATCAATAATTCCTGCAAGTAAATAAACATCAAACTCGTTAATTTGTGAAGATTGCGATTGAATAATAATTTGGTGAATAGCACCAAAAGGTCTATTTGTAACAGTCTTTTTAAGAGGTTGAGATGATGAAGAAGAAGAGGCAACACTAGTTGGTGCAACATAGTTCATTCGTTTTTGGTAATAGTCATACACAACTTTAGTAGCATTTTGTTGAATACTAGTCAAACAAGTAGAAAGAGTTTGTCACGACCCAAAATCCTAACCCAGGTCGTGATGGCGCCCAACACTGGGGTTAGGCAAGCCAACACTCAGATTACTAAGGATTTTCCCATATTTGATTAAACATCCCAACACGTGCCAAGTTTTAAAGTTCAAAACATTCATTGAAAAAGATAATTAGCCAATTTAACCAAAAAGCAGTCATAAAGAGGCGTGAGCCAACATATATACACAGACCCGCAAACCATAATATCTACAACGTGTGCCAGGAACTAGTGTCACAAGTCCTACGGGCATGCTAACAGAATATACAAGAGATATAATGTAACGGTCCCACTATCTGGAAGAAATAGACGGGAATAACAAAAGAAACTCCATGGTGCTGCCGAGGATCCTCAGGTGAAGCAGCTCACCGTGAAGTCAGGTCCAATCTATATTCAGGGTCGAGCTCCGGTCTGATAACCAGATTCACCAGCCTCAGAACATGTACAATTAAGTATAGAAGCATAGCATGAGTACATAAATAAATATGTACCCAGTGAGTATCCAGTCTAAACTCGAAGAAGTAGTGACGAGAGGTCGACTTGACACTCACTAAGGTCCAACAAAATAATTTAACAAGATATGATATCAGTAATAGGCATATGAGGATGATAAAAACAGTAAACATTAAATATAACTGTAATTCAAATAAATACTGGAAGTAAATAAACAATTACTACTTCATTGTCCCCCAAATATCTTGTCACTTCAATATCCATGAAATAATTAACAATTTAACATGCACATACGGAATAAGGACAACTGGCCTGAGCCATTATAATAATCATATTTGTGCACTGCCGAGGGTCGAACGGCCCGAACCATAATTACATCTTTCAATCTCGTTGTGGCGTACGGCCCGCTCCCATGAGAGTGGGGGAAATAACACTCCGCTCGCAGAATGTAAATTACGAAGCGGCCGCATGCACATACAATATTCTTCATAAATTTTCTTTCCAGCGAACAATTCCTTTAAATTCTCAAATCCCATGATCTCAGGGAAACAAAGCCGCATATGACATAAATTCATAAAGCATATAGTTCATTTCAAGGAAAAACACAAGGCATGGTGTAGGCCTAACTACTCGGACATAATAATAATAGCCTCTACGTACGGACTCTCGTCACTTCGTACGTACGTAGCCCCTACAAAAATTAGCAAATAGTCATTTAAATCACCTAGGGGGACAATTCCCTCTTACAAGGTTAGAAAGGAGACTCACCTCGTGTCGAGCTGTAACGCCCGACCGGTCGTTTTGTGTTAGCGGACCCCGTTCCCCTAAATGAAACTTTCCATAGCCGTATTTTTTGATTTATGACTTGCAGGGACTGATGGTCCGAGATTCAGAGGTGTTTAGAGTGCAATAGGAACAATTGGTTCCTTAAGATTGGCCGTTTAAGGCTAAGTTTGACTTCGGTCAACATTTTGGGTAAACGACCTCGGAATCGAGTTTCGTCGGTTTCGGTAGCTTCGTGTGATGATTTCGGACCTGGGCGTATGTTCGGAATGGGTTTTTGATGATCCGGGGGCATTTCGGCGCCCAATATTGAAATAAGAAGTTCCTTAAGTTCATATTTTGGTTTGGGATGTGTTTTTGTGTTATCAAGGTCCGAACGGAATTCTGAGACTTGGAATAGTTCCGTTATGTTAATTATGACTTGCCTTCAAAATTTGGTGTCATTCCGAGTTGTATAGGTCGGTTCGGCACGTTGTTAGCGAAGTCTAGAAAACTTAAAGTTCTTAAGTTTGGTTCTTGGGGTTTGGGGGTGTGGTTTCGAGTTTTAGCCTTTTTGGGTGTTTCGAAGGCTCGAGCGAGTTTGTATCATGATTTGGGACTCGTTTGTATATTTAGACTAAGGCTCGGGTGGGCCCAGGTGCCTCTCGGGCACCTAACGGGGCTAAAAACCAGCAAAACATAGCTGTTGGTGCACCTGTTCTGGTGTGACCGTAGGTGCGGTTGCCCAGTCGCAGGTGTGGGACCGCTCCTGTAGTCCCCAGCATCACAGTTGCGATCCCCCAGTGGCCTGGCCAATTATTGCAGGTGCAGACAATATTCCGCAGATGCGGTCTCTACTCCGCAGGTGCGGGCTCAAGCTCCCCAGTCCATTTCCGCAGGTGCGAAAACACTGTCCAGACATTGTGTTTTTATACACGGGTTTTGAACATATTTTCTCATTTCCTTCTTCTTCCTTAGGCGATTTCCTCCATTGTTAAGGGGCTAACGACCTGATATTCTAAGGTAAGTAAACTCTATTCAAAATTAGCTTCATGCATGGATTTCTAGCTTAATTAACTACCTACATTAGTGAAAAATCAAGAATTGGGTAGTAACCTAGAGCTTGTGATAATTTGAGAATTTTTCTGTGAATTTGCTATGAAATCAAGTAATAATCGTATATTAATGATCCTTAGGCTTGGGGTGAGTCTTCCCTTCCATAATTATCGGAATCCGAGCGCACGGGCCCGGGGTTAGATTTTGGGAATTTCTCAAGAATGTTGAATTATGGAAAAAAAATTAGGACAATTTCCCTATTTTGAGCATGCATTGATGTCATTGTACCGTATTTGGCTAGTTGCGAATCCTCGGGTGTAGAGTTCGGAGATTCGGGCGCATCTTTGGTCCGAGGGGTAGATTCGACGTGAGGTGAGTCTCCTTTTTAACCTTGTAAGGGGGAATTGTCCCCCTAGGTGATTTAAATACTATATGTGATAATTTGTGGGGGGTTACATACGTACAAAGTGACGGGAGTCCGTACGTTGCGACTATTACTATTATGTCCGGGTAGTTAGGCCTAAATCATGCCTTGTGTTTTCCTTAATATGAACTATATGCGTGCTGAATTTACATTTCATATTGCTTACATCCCCGAAGTTATGAAATTTGAGAAAACTTGTAAGAAATTGATCATGGAAAGGTATTCTCTTTTAAGAAAGGAATAATGTATGTGCATGTGACCGCCTCGAGCGGAGTGTGATTTTCCCCCACTCTTATGAGAGACGCACTTTTGGGACGGGCCAATCGATCCTTCGGCGGTGCGTAGAGAGGTTGAGAGATGCACTTCTGGGACGGGCCGATCGATCCTTCGGCAGTGCATAGAGAGATTGAGAGACGCACTTTTGGGACGGGTCGATCGATCCTTCGGCAGTGCATAGAGAGATTGAGAGACGCACTTTTGGGACGGGCCGATCGATTCTTCGGCAGTGCGTAGAGAGGTTGAGAGATGCACTTTTGGGACGGGCCGATCGATCCTTCGGCAGTGCATGAGCGTGACTATCCTATGACTCCGGCCGGTTGTCCTCACCCTGCATTCGTATGCTTTATTTGTTATTAAATTTCATGAAATTGATCTAACAGATATTTGGGAAAAAGTGAAATGGTAATTGTTTATTTATCCTCAGTATTCTTCCTGGATTTCAGTATCTGACATATATATACTTGTTGCTTCACTGCCTTACACGCCTATTATTTTTACTACATTATGTTAATTTATATTGTTGGACCTTAGTGAGTGTCATGTCGACCTCTCGTCACTACCTCTTCGAGTTTAGGCGGGATACTCACTGGGTACATATATATATTTATGTACTCATGCTGCACTTCTGTACTTAACTGTACAGGTTCTGGGGCTGGTGTTTCTAGTTATCCGACCAGAGCTTGACAGATTCCGGACCTGACTCCACGGTGAGCTTCCTCCCTTGGCGATTCCCAGCTATGCTATGGAGTTATATTTTGTTTATTTCTGTCTATATCCTTTCAGACAGCAGTACCCCTTGTATCTTCTTTTGTATATTCTACTAGTCGCCCATTTACTTGTGACACTAGTTCCTGGCACACACTTGGTAGATTCTTATTTTGGGGACTGTATATATATTGGATCACGATCATTTTGGCTATATGTATTTAAATTGATAAATGCTTCCGCTTTTATTTTAATAAGCTAAGGGTATAACTTTGGGAAATACGTGGGGATGCTGTGTTAATAAGGAAAATCTCACTAATAAACAACCGTTAGCTTGCCTGGCCCCGGTGTTGGGCGCCATCACTACCCGTTTGGGATTTTGGGTCGTGACAACGTGGTATCAGAGCACTAGGTTCACGTAAGTCTCACGAGTCACGGGCGAACCCAGTAGAGTCTTGCGGATTGGTACGGAGACGTCTGTACTTATCTTCAGGAGGCTACAGGGTGTTAGGAAACCTCTATTTGTTCTTACTCTATCGTGCAGCTTGTGATTTACTAAACTCATTCTTCTATTCTCTCACAGATGGTGAGGACGCGTGCATCTGATGTTCCAGACCCGGGGAGGGCGCTACCCCGTCGTCCGAGGCTGGGGGGAGGGCACCGGCCCGTGGTAGGGGACGAGGGCATCCCGGAGCTATACTTGTCCCGCCACCAGTGGACCCTATATTAGAGGAGAAGGATGAGGTGCCTCCAGCAGATCCTGCACCCGTAGACTTTATGACGGCGACAGGCTTCCAGGCAGTCATGGGCCGTATGATGAGATTTATGGACACCTTGTCCTAGGCTGGTTTATTTCCAGCAGACCCTGCCACTTCACAGGCAGGAGGGGAGCCCAGACCCCTACTTCCCAAGCTGCAAGACTGACAGCAGCATTACATCCCACCCCGGGTACACTGCCCGTGGATGATACCCAGCCTTTAGCGGTAGCACCGGAGCCCAGACCAGCTGCGGATGGCAACCAGCATAAGATGTTACACAGATGGACTCGCTTGCGCCCTCCAGTCTTCGGGGGTGAGCGAGGTGAGAACGACCAGGACTTCATTGATAGGTGCAGGGATAGACTGCACAACATGGGGATCCTAGCGTCCCATGGATGGACTTCACTGCATTCCAGTTAGAGGGCAGAGCTCGCAGGTGGTGGCAGTCTTATATTCTTAGTAGGACATCTGATTCTCCTACTATCACTTGGGAGCAGTTCACACAGATGTTATTAGATAGATATATTCCACCCTCTGAGAGGGAAGAGCTGAGGGGTCAGTTTGAGCGGTTAGAGCAGGGTCAAATGTCCGTGACAGATTATGAGGCCAGATTTTCAGAGCTGTCATGCCACGCTCTTATGATATTGACCACCGATGCTGAGAGAGTTCGGAGGTTTGTAGCAGGGTTGCATCCAGGTATTAGATCCACCATGGCTCGAGAGGTGGAGATGGGTACCCCTTATCAGCTCGTAGTGGAGATTGCTCGTAGGATCGAGGGTTACCGGTTGAGGAGCAGGGAGCAGGGCCAGCAGGACAAGAGGGCTAGGTTCTCAGGGTATTTCAGAGGTGCCCCAGCTAGGGGCAGGGGTCAACATAGTAGTGGTCAGCCCAGCAGGCCTCTATATTCAGAACCTCCACCACCTCCTCGAGGTGTTCCAGCGAGGCATCATTTCAACGCCTTGCCAGAGCGTCCCTACTGTCCTCCAGCCATTCAGAGTTCACACAGCGGTCATTCCAGTCATCAGAGATCCTCCGATCCTTACTTTAATGTTATGCCTGAGGGCTCTCATCGCCCTCCGGCCCTTTAGGGATCTTCCTCGGGGCAGCAGACTGTGCCACCTGGGCATTGTTATGAGTGTGGAGATTCAGGTCATATGAGGAGGTAGTGTCCCCAGTATCGGGGCAAGGCCGTGCAGCAGAGCTATCAGCCGATGGGTCCGGCACCAACAGTCCGACCACCTAGAGGTGGAGGACAGGCTGGTAGGGGTCATCCTAGAGGTGGAGGCCAGTCAGGGGGAGGTCAGGCAGCTCCTGTTCACTCCGGTGGGGCTTAGTCTTCAGGTGCTCCAGCCAGGTTTTATGCTATTCTGGTCAGATCAGATATAGTGGCCTCAGACGCCGTGATCAGAGGTATTATCTCAGTATGTGGTAGAGAGGCTTCAGTATTGTTTGATCCAGGATCCACTTATTCATATGTTTCAGCCCTATTTTCTTTTTTTTTCTGGATGTCTCTCGAGAGTCTTTTGGATCTCCTATATATGTGTCCACTCCTGTGGGCGACTCTGTGGTGGTAGACCGGGTGTATCAGTCTTGTGTGATCACCTTCTGTGAGTTCGAGACTAGAGCTGACCTTTTATTGCTCGACATGGTTGATTTTGAGGTTATTCTAGGCATGGATTGTCTATCTCCCTATCATGTTGTGCTTGATTGCCATGCCAAGACAGTTACTTTAGCCATGCCTGAGTCACCTAGGCTGGAGTGGAGGGGTTCTTCAGTTAGCACAGCCAGCCGGGTTATTTCATTCTTGAAGGCTTGACATATGGTTGAGAAAGGTTGTCTAGCCTATTTTGCTTATGTGCGGGACACCACCGCCGAGTCTCTGACGATTGATTCCGTGCCAGTTGTTCGAGAGTATGCTGATGTATTTCCTTCGGATCTTTCGGGCATGCCTCCGAACCGTGATATTGACTTCTGCATTGATTTAGCTCCAGGCACCCAGCCTATATCCATTCCTCTGTATCGTATGGCTCCGAAAGAGTCGAAGGAGTTGAAGGAGCAGCTTGAGGAGTTGTTAGCTAAGGGGTTCATCAGACCGAGTGTATCGTCATGGGGTGCTCCAGTTTTATTTGTGAAGAAAAAGGAAGGGTCTATGCGGATGTGTATTGATTACCGCTAGTTGAACAAGGTCACCATTAAGAGCAAGTATCCCTTGCCGCGCATCGATGATTTGTTTGACAAGTTGCAGGGTGCTCGTGTGTTTTCTAAGATTTATTTGAGATCGGGGTATCATCAGTTGAGGATTCGGGCTTCAGATGTTCTGAAGACTGCTTTTCGTACGAGATATGGCCATTATGAGTTCCTGGTGATGTCCTTTGGCTTGACTAATGCCCCAGCAACATTCATGGACTTGATGAATAGGGTGTTCAGGCCGTATATTGATTCCTTCGTCACTGTCTTCATTGATGACATTTTGATTTACTCCCGTAGCCTGGGGGAGCACGAGCATCATTTGAGAGTTTTGCTCCAGACCTTGCGAGAACATAAGCTATATGCTAAGTTCTCCAAGTGTGAATTTTGGTTGGATTCCGTGGCATTTTTGGGGCATGTGGTAACCGGAGAAGGTATCAAGGTTGATCCTCAGAAGATCGAGGCAGTTCAGAGTTGGTCGCATCCTACTTCAGCTACAGAGATCAGGAGCTTTTTGGGCCTAGAAGGCTATTATCGCCGATTTGTGGAGGGTTTCTCTTCTATTGTAGCTTCATTGACTATATTGACTCAGAAGAATGCCCCATTTCGATGGCCGGAAGAGTGTGAGGCGAGCTTTCAGAAGCTCAAGGCAGAATTGACCTCAGCGTCAGTTCTAGTATTGCCTTTCGGTTCTAGGAGGTAACGGTAAATTGCGATGCTTCACGTGTTGGCTTGGGGTGTGTATTGATTCAGGAGGGGAGAGTTATTGTTTATGCTTCACGCCAGCTGAAGGTTCATGAGGACAATTACCCAGTGCACGATTTGGAGTTGGCCGCGATTGTTCATGCTCTTAAGATTTGGAGGCATTATTTGTATGGGATGTCCTGTGAGGTTTATACAGACCATCGTAGCTTGCAGCATTTATTCAAACAGAAGGATCTTAATTTGAGGCAGTGCAGATGGCTTGAGTTGTTGAAGGATTATGATATCACCATTCTTTATCACCCGAGCAAGGCTAATGTGGTGGCAGATGCTTTGAGCAGGAAGGCTGAGAGTATGGGTAGCTTGGCTTATATTGCAGAGGAGGAGAGACCTCTAGCCTTGGACATTCAGTCCTTAGCCAATCGCCTGGTGAGATTAGATCTTTCAGAGCCTCATCGAGTTTTGGCACATGTGGTTTCTCAGTCTTCGTTATTGGGAGAGATTAAGGTCCGGTAGTTCTATGATTCGTGCTTAGCAGAGCTTCGGGAGACAATGGTTCAGGGTAGGGCCAAGGAGCTTACTATTGGCGAGGATGGTGTTCTGAGACTTCAGGGCCGCTTATGTGTTCCTAATGTTGATGGCCTGAGGGAGAGGATTCTAGAGGAGGCACACAGTTCTCGGTATTCTATTCATCCTAGTGCTACGAAGATGTATCGTGATTTGAAGCAGCATTTCTGATGGAGGCGAATGAAGAAGGACATTGTGGAGTATGTGACCAGGTTCCTTAATTACCAGCAGGTTAAGTATGAGCACCAGAGGCCAGGAGGCCTACTTCAGCAGATGCCCATTCCTGATTGGAAATGGGAGCGCATTGCTATGGACTTCGTGGTTGGGTTGCCTCGGACTTTGCGGAAGGTTGACGTGGTTTGGGTCATTGTGGATAGATTGACCAAATCGGTGCATTTCATTCCAGTGGCTACTACTTATACATCTGAGAGGTTGGCCCAGATNATTGATTTCGGGGGTCAGTGGGACCAGTTCTTGCCTTTGGCCGATTTTGCTTACAATAATAGTTATCAGTCCAGCATTGAGATGGCGCCATTTGAGGCTTTGTATGGTCGGCGATGTCGTTCTCCTATCGGGTGGTTTGATCCTGGCGAGGCTAAGTTATATGGCACCGACCTGGTGAGGGATGCCTTGGAGAAAGTAAAGCTGATTCGGGAGAGGCTCCACACAGCACATTCCAGACAGAAGAGTTACGCGGATCAGAGGGCGCGTGATGTATCATTTATGGAGGGAGATAGGGTCCTGTTGAAAGTCTCGCCTATGAAGGGTATTATGAGGTTTGGGAAGAAGGGCAAGCTGAGCCCGAGGTTTATAGGTCCATTCGAGGTGTTGAGGCGAGTTGGGGAGGTTGTTTATGAGCTCGCCTTGCCTCCCAGTTTATCAGGAGTTCACCCAGTCTTTCATGTATCCATGCTCCGGAGGTACCACGCTGACTTCTCTCACGTGGTTGATTTCAGCACTATGCAGTTGGATGAGAGGTTGGGCTACGAGGATGAGCCAGTTACTATTATTGATAGGCAGGACCGCCAGTTGAGGTCCAAGAGTGTTTCTGCCGTAAAGGTCCAGTGGAGGGGCCAACCCGTTAAGGAGGCGACCTGGGAGTCCGAGGAGGGCATGCGGAGCAGATATCCACACCTATTCAGCACTTCAAGTATGATTCTAGACGCGTTCAAGGGCGAACGTTTGTTAAAGAGGTGGAGAATGTAACGACCCGACCGGTCGTTTTATGTTATCGGACCCTGTTCCCCTAAATGAAACTTCCCATAGCGGCTTTTTGTGATTTATGACTTGCGGGGACTGGTGGTCTGGGATTCGGAGGTGTTTAGAGTCCAATAAGAACAATTGGTTCCTTAAGGTTGGCCTTTTAAGGCCAAGTTTGACTTCAGTCAACATTTTGTGTAAACGACCTCGGAATCGAGTTTCGTCGGTTCCGGTAGCTTCGTGTGATGATTTCGGACCTAGGCGTATGTTCAAAATGGGTTTTTGATGACCCGGGGGCATTTCGGCGCCCAATATTGAAATAACAAGTTCCTTAAGATCATATTTTGGTTTGGGACGTGTTTTTGTGTTATCGAGGTGCGAACAGAATTCCGAGATCGAGAATAGTTCCATTATGTTAATTATGACTTGCCTGCAAATTTTAGTGTCATTCCGAGTTGTATAGTTCGGTTCGGCACGTTGTTAGCGAAGTTTAGAAAACTTAAAGTTCTTAAGTTTGGTTCTTGGAGTTTGGGGTTGTGATTTCGCGTTTTAGCGTTGTTTTAGGTGTTCCGAAGGCTCGAGCGAGTCCGTATCATGATTTGGGACTCGTTGGTATATTTGGACTAGGGCTCAGGTGGGCCCAGGTGCCTCCCAAGCACCTAACGAGGCTAAAAACCAGCAAAACATAGTTGTTGGTGCACCTGTTCTGGTGTGACCGCAGGTGCGGTTGCCCAGTCGCAGGTGCGGGACCGCAGGCATCGCAGGTGCGATCCCCCAATGACCTGGCCAATTATCGCAGGTGCGGACAATATTCCGCAGGAGCGGAGCCGCAGGTGCGAACAATATTACACAGGAGCGGAACTGTAGGTGTTGTCTCCACTCTGCAGGTGCGGGCCCAGGCTCCCCAGTCCATTTCCGCAGGTGCGGTCCTCGAGCCGCAGGTGCGAACAATATTACACAGGAGCGGAACTGTAGGTGTTGTCTCCACTCTGCAGGTGCGGGCCCAGGCTCCCCAGTCCATTTCCGCAGGTGCGGTCCTCGAGCCGCAGGTGCGAAAACACTATCCAGACAATGTGTTTATATACACGAGTTTTGAACACATTTTCTCATTTCCTTCTTCTTCCTTGGGCGATTTCCTCCATTGTTAAGGGGCTAACGACCTGGTCTTCTAAGGTAAGTAAACTCTACTAAAAAATTAGCTTCATGCATGGATTTCTAGCTTAATTAACTACCTAAATGAGTGAAAAATCAAGAATTGGGTAGTAACCTAGAGCTTGTGATAATTTGAGAATTTTTCTATGAATTTGCTATGAAATCAAGTAAGAATCGTATATTAATGATCCTAAGGCTTGGGGTGAGTGTTACCTTCAAGAATTATCGGAATCCGAGAGCGCGAGCCCGGGGTTGGATTTCTGGAATTTCTCAAGAATGTTGAATTATGGGGAAAGAAATTAGGATAATTTCCCTATTTTGAGCATGCATTGATGTAATTGTACTGTATTTGGCTAGTTGCGAGTCCTCGAGTGTAGAGTTCGGAGATTCGGACGCATCCTTGGTCCGAGGGGTAGATTCGACGCGAGGTGAGTCTCCTTTCTAACTTTGTAAGGGGGGATTGTCCCCCTAGGTTATTTAAATGATATATGTGATAATTTGTGGGGGGCTACGTACGTACAAAGTGACGAGAGTCTGTACGTAGCGACTATTACTATCATGTCCATGTAGTTAGGCCCACATCATGCCTTGTGTTTTCCTTAATATGAATTATATGCGTGCTGAATTTACATTTCATATTGCTTACCTCCCCGAAGTTATGAAATTTGAGAAAACATTTAAGAAATTGATCATGGAAAGGTATTCTCTTTTAAGAAAGGAATAATGTATGTGCATGTGACCGCCTCGCAAATTTGTATTCCGCGAGCGGAGTGTGATTTTACCCCACTCTTATGAGAGACGCACTTTTGGGACGGCCCGATCGATTCTTCGACAGTGCGTAGAGAGGTTAAGAGATGCACTTTTGGGACGGGTCGATCGATCCTTCGGAAGTGCATAGAGAGATTGAGAGACGCACTTTTGGGATGGGCCGATCGACCCTTCGGCAGTGCGTAGAGAGGTTGAGAGATGAACTTTTGGGACGGGCCGATCGATCCTTCGGCAGTGCATAAAGAGGTTGAGAGGTGCACTTTTGGGATGGGCCGATCGATCCTTCGGCAGTGCATAAAGAGGTTGAGAGGTGCACTTTTGGGATGGGCCGATCGATCCTTCGGCAGTGCACGAGCGTGACTATCCTATGACTCCGGGATTGTCCTCACCCTGCATGCGTATGCTTTATTTGTTATTAAATTTCATGAAATTGATCTGACAGATATTTGGAAAAAAGTGAAGTGGTAATTGTTTTATTTATCCTCAGTATTCTTCCTGGATTTCAGTATCTCACATATATATACTTGTTGCTTCACTGCCTTACACGCCTATTATTTTTATTACATTCTGTTAATTTATATTGTTGGGCTTAGTGAGTGTCATGTCGACCTCTCATCACTACCTCTTCGAGGTTAGGCAGGATACTCACTGGGTACATATATATATTTATGTACTCATGCTACACTTCTGTACTTAACTGTACAGGTTCTGGGGCTAGTGTTTCTAGTTATCCGACCGGAGCTTGACAGATTCCGGACCTGACTCCACGGTGAGCTGCCTCCCTTTGCGATTCCCAGCTATGCTATGGAGTTATATTTTTTTTATTTCTGTCTATATCCTTTCAGACAGCAGTACCCCTTGTATCTTCTTTTGTATATTCTACTAGTCGCTCATTGACTTGTGACACTAGTTCCTGGCACACACTTGGTAGATTCTTATTTTGGGGACTGTATATATATTGGATCACGATCATTTTGGCTGTATGTATTTAAATTGATAAATGGTTCCGCTTTTACTTTAATAAGCTAAGGGTAGAACTTTAGGGAAATACGTGGGGATGGTGTGTTAATAAGGAAAATCTCACTAATAAACAACTGTTGGCTTGCCTGACCCCGGTATTGGTCGCCATCACGACCCGTGTGGGATTATGGGTCGTGACACGAACCTACTCTCCGGGTCAAAACGCGCCTGAAACTCCAAACTCATCACCCAAGGACTCGAAACTAGCCAAATGTTACATAAATATATCAATTTACACTCAAAAGTATGGAATTCTCCTATTTACTTAGTCATTTCATCCTACTTGAAGAAATCCCAAAATTCCCCCCCTC
>ML334213.1:180500-198222 GCA_005239505.1 Nicotiana paniculata
ACTTACCCATAACCTAAGGATCGTTAATATGTGATTTTTTTATGATTTCATGGCTAATTCACGGGTAATTCCCTAAATTTTCATAAATCCCTAGGTTACTACCAAATTCTTGATTTCACTAATTAGGTAGTTAATTTGACTAGGAATTCATGCATTAAACTAACATTAGGGTAGAATTCACTTACCTTTCAGTAGCTAGGTCGTGGGGCTCTTTTCCAAGCTCTCAAGGTCTCTAATGGTGGGATGAAATGGAGAAAAATGAAGAATTCCTGTGTTTTAAAAAACTCACTGCCTTCTGTAGTTCCGCACCTGCGGCTCAAGGACCGCACTTGCGGTCTCGAACCTGCGAGTAAAGGCTCGCACCTGCGGAACTGGGACAAGGGGCCTGGGCTCGCACCTGCGGGAAAGGGCTCGCACCTGAGAGAAGAGGGCAGCACATCTGGAGGTCGCCCCTGCGAGGCTGGGACCACAGGAGCGATCCCGCACCTGCGACTGGGCAACCGCACCTGCGGTCACACCAGAACAGGTGCACCAGCAATTGCTTCAGCTGGTTTTTAGCCTCGTATGGTGCCCGAGAGGCACCTGGGCCCACCCGAGCCTCCGTCCAGGTATACCAACAAGTCCCAAATCATAATACAGACTCGCTCGAGCCTTCGGAACATTCAAAACAACGCTTAAACTCAAAATCACACCTCAAAACCCCTAAAGATCAAACTTAAGAACTCCAAGTTCGTAATTTGCTAACAATGCGCCAAATCGACCTATACTATTCGGAATGACACCAAATTTTGCAATCAAGTCATAAATGACATAACAGAAGCTATTCCCGATCTCAGAATTCCATTTGGACCTCGATAACACAAAAACACATCTCAAACCACAATATGAAACTTAAAGAGACTCTTATTTCGCTATTGGGTATCGAAATGCTCCCGGGTCATCCAAAACCCATTCCGAGCATACACCCAAGTCCAAAATCATCATACGAAGCTACCGGAACCGTCAAAACTCGATTCCGAGGTCGTTTACTCAAAATGTTGACCAAAGTCAACTTGGCATTAAGGGCCAACCTTAAGGAACCAAGTGTTCCTATATCACTCTAAACACTTCCGAATCCTGAACCACCCACCCCCGCAAGTCATAAATTACAATAAGCCACTATGGGAAGTTCCATCTATGGGAACAGGGTCCGATAACGCAAAATAACCGGTCAGGTCATTACACTCTCCGCCTTTTAAACAAACGTTCGTCCTCGAACGAGTTTAGAATCAGACCTGAAGTGCTGAATAAGTGCGGATATCTGCTCCGCATGTCCTCCTCGGACTCCCAGGTCACCTCCTCGACTGGTCGGCCCCTCCACTGGACCTTTATAGCAGAAACTCTCTTGGATCTCAACTAGCGATCCTGCCTGTCAATAATAGCAATTGGCTCCTCCTCGTAGCCCAACCTCTCATCCAACTGAATAGTGCTAAAATCAACCACGTGAAAGGAGTCAGCGTGGTACCTCCGGAGCATGGATACGTGAAAGACCGGATGAACTCCTCATAAACTGGGAGGTAAAGCTAGATCGTAAGCAATCTCCCCAACTCGCCTCAACACCTCGAAGGGACCTATAAACCTCGAGCTCAGCTTGCCCTTCTTTCTGAACCTCATAATACCCTTCATCAGCGAGACCTTCAATAGAACCTTATCTCCCTCCATAAATGATACACTCTGATCCGCATAACTCTTCTGTCTGGACTGTGCTGTGCGAAGCCTCTCCTGAATCAACTTCACTTTCTCCAAAGCATCTCTCACCAGGTCGGTGCCATATAACTTAGCCTCGCCAGGCTCAAACCACCCGATAGGAGAACGACATCGTTGACCATGCAAAGCCTCAAATGGAGCCATCTCGATGCTGGACTGATAACTATTATTGTAAGCAAACTCGGCCAAAGGCAAGAACTGGTCCCACTGACCTCCGAAGTCAATCACATGCCCTGAGCATGTCCTCCAATATCTGAATTGTACGCTCCGACTGACCATCAGTCTGAGGGTGAAATGTTGTGTTGAGATCTATTTGGGTACCCATCTCACTATGAAATGCTCTCCAGAAGTGCGAGGTGAATTGAGGACCTCGATCTGATATAATGGACACCGGCACACCGTGCAACCGGACTATCTCTCGAATGTAGATCTGGACCAACCTCTCAGAGGTATATGTAGTAGCCACTGGAATGAAATGCGCCGATTTGGTCAATCTATCCACAATGACCCAAACCGCGTCAACTTTTCGCTAGGTCCGAGGCAACCCAACCATGAAGTTCATAGTGATGCGTTCCCACTTCCACTCAGGAATGGGCATCTGCTGAAGTAGGCCTCCTTGTGCTCATACTTAACCTGCTGGCAATTAAGACACCTAGCCACATACTCCAAAATGTCCCTCTTCATCCGCCTCCACCAGTAATGCTGCTTCAAATCACGATACATCTTCGTAGCACCAGGATGAACAGAATACTGAGAACTGTGTGCCTCCTCTAGAATCCTCCCTCTCAGGCCATCGACATTAGGAACACATAAACGGCCCTGAAGTCTCAGAACACCATCCTCGCCAATAGTAACCTCCTTGGCACCACCCTGAACCACTGCCTCCCATAGCTCTGTCAAGTACGGATCATCAAACTTCCGAGCCTTAATCTCTCGCAATAACGAAAACTGAGCGACCACATGTGCTAAAACTCGGCGAGGCTCTGAAAGGTCTAACATTACCAGGTGATTAGCCAAGTACTGAATGTCCAAGGCTAGAGGTCTCTCCTCTGCTGCAATATAAGCCAAGATACTCATACTCTCTGCCTTCCTGCTCAAGGCATCTGCTACCACATTTTCCTTGACCGGATGATAAAGGATGGTGATATCATAATCCTTCAACAAATCAAGCCATCTGCGCTGCCTTAAATTAAGATCCCTCTGCTTGAACAAGTGTTGCAAACTGCGATGGTCTATATAAACCTCACAGGACACCCCATACAAGTAGTGCCTCCAAATCTTAAGAGCATGAACAATCCCCGCCAACTCTAAACGTGGACAAGGTAATTCTTCTCATGAACCTTCAGCTGGCGTGAAGCATAAGCAATAAATCTCCCTTCCTGCATCAACACACATCCCAAACCGACGCGTGAAGCATCGCAATACACTGTATACATCCCTGAACCGGAAGGCAATACCAGAACTGGTGCTGAGGCCAATGTTGTCTTGAGCTTCTGAAAGCTCGCATCACACTCGTCGGACCATCAGAACGAGGCGTTCTTTTGAGTCAACCTAGTCAATGGAGCTGCAATAGAAGATAACCCCTCCACAAATCAGCGATAATAGCCTGCTAGGCCCAAAAAGCTCCTTATCTCTGTAGCTGAAGTAGGACGCAGACAACTCTGAATTGCCTCAATCTTCTCCGGATCAACATTGATACCCTCTCTGGATACCATATGCCCCAAGAATGCCGCGGAATCTAACCAAAACTCACACTTGGAGAACTTAGCATATAGCTTCTGTTCTCGCTAGGTCTGGAGCACAACTCTAAAGTGCTGCTCGTGCTCCCCCAAGCTACGTCAGTAAATCAAAATGTCATTAATGAAGACAATGACAAAGGAATCAATATACGGCCTGAACACCCTGTTCATCAAGTCCATAAATGCTGCTGCGGCATTAGTCAAGCCAAAGGACATCACCAGGAACTCATAATAGCCATATCTCGTACGAAAAGCAGTCTTCGGGACATCTGAGGCCCGAATATTCCACTGATGATATCCCGATCTCAAATCAATCTTATAAAACACCCGAGCACCTTGCAACTGGTCAAACAAATCATCGATGCGCGGCAAAGGATACTTGTTCTTAATGGTGACCTTGTTCAATTGGCGGTAATCAATACACATCTGCATGGACCCATCCTTCTTCTTCACGAATAGAACTGGAGCACCCCACGGCGATACACTCAGTCTGATGAACCCCTTAATTGACAACTCCTCAAGCTGCTCCTTCAACTCTTTCGGAGCTATACAGTACGGCGGAATAGATATAGGCTGGGTGCCTGGAGCTAAATCAATGCAGAAATCAAAATCACGATCTGGAGGCATGCCTGGAAGATCTGAAGGAAATACATCAGCAAACTCTTGAACCACTGGAACTGAATCAATTGTTGGAGACTCGGTGGTGGTGTCCCGCACATAAGCAAGATAGGCCAGACAACCCTTCTCGACCATATGTCGAGCCTTCAGGAATGAAACAACTCGGCTGGCTGCACTAACTGAGGAACCTCTCCACTCCAGCCTAGGCGACTCGGGCATGGCTAAAGTAACTATCTTGGCATGGCAATCTAGCACTGCATGATAAGGAGATAGTCAATCCATGCCTAGAATAACCTTAAAATCAACCATGTCGAGCAATAGAAGGTCCGCTTGTGTCTCGAACCCATAGAAGGTGACCACACAAGACCAATAGATCTGGTTTACCACCACAGAATCGCCCGCAGGAGTGGACACATATATAGGAGAACCCAAGGACTCACGAGGAACATCCAGAAAATGAGCAAATAATGCTGAAACATATGAATAGGTGGATCCTGGATCAAATAACACGAATGCCTCTCTACCACATACTAAAATAATACCTGTAATCACGGCATTTGAGGCCACTGCATCTGATCTGGCCGGAATAGCATAGAGTCCAGCTAGAGCACCGGAAGACTGAGCTCCGCCAGAATGAACAGGAGCTGACTGACCTCCCCCTGACTGGCCTCCACCTCTATGATGACCCCTGTCGACCTGTCCTCCACCTCTAGGTGGCCTGACGGTTGGTGTTGGACCCATAGGCTGATAACCCTACTGCACTGCTTTGCCCCGAAACCTGGGACAATGCCTCTTCATATGACCTGGATCCCTACACTCATAACAACCTCCAGGTATCATAGCCTGCTGCTCCGAAGAGGAACCCTGAATGGCCGGAGAGCGATATGTACTCTCTGGCATAGCACTGAAGTAGGGACTGGAGGATCTCGGATGACTGGAATAACCACTAGGTGAACTCTGAATTGCTGGAGGGCGGTAGGAACGCTTTGGCATGGAGCTGAAATGAGGCCTCGCTGGAACACCTCGGGGAGGTGGTGGGGGTGCTGAATATGAAGGCCTGATGGGCTGACCACTACCAAACTGACGACCCTAACTGGGGCACCTCTAAAATCTCCGGAGAATCTAGCCCTCTTGTCCTGCTACTCCTGCTCCTTGCTCCTTGACAGATACCCCTCGATCCTGTGGGCAATCTCCACCACGAGCTAATAAGGAGTACCCATCTCCACCTATCGGGCCATGGTGGCCCTAATACCTGGATGCAACCCAACCACAAATATCCGCACTCTCTCAGCATCAGTATGTAGTATCATGAGTGCATGGCGAGACAACTCTGAAAATCTAGCCTCATAGTCTGTCACTGACATCTGTCCCTACTCCAGCTGCTCAAACTGATACCGCAGCTCTTCCCTCTCAGAGGGTGGGATATTCTGTCTAGAAACATCTGAGTGAACTGCTCCCAAGTGATAGGAGGAGAATCTGCCGGCCTGATGAGAATATAAGACTGCCATCATCTGCGAGCTCTGCCCTCCAACTGAAAGGTAGTGAAATCCACTATGTGGGACTCTAGTATCCTCATGTTGTGCAGTCTGTCCCTGGACCTGTCAATGAAATCCTGGGCATCCTCGCCTCGCTCACTCTCGAAGACTGGAGGGTGCAATCGAGTCCATCTATCCAATAACTTTTGCGGATCACCATCCGCAGCTGGTCTGGTCTCAGCTGCTGCTGCCATAGGCTGGACCCCACCCGGGGTATGATGTACTGCTGCTGCCTGACCTGCGGCCTGGGCGGTAGTGGTCTGGGCTCCCCCTCCTACCTGAGATACGGCAGGATCTGCTGGGAATAAGCCAGCCTCAGACATACTGTCAATAAACCGCATCATACAGCCCATGATTTCCTGGAAGCCTGGCACTGTCATGAAGTCCACTGGAGCAGGACCTGCTAGGGGCACCTCGTCCTGCTCTTCTATGATAGGATCCTCTGGTGGTGGTGCAACTGGAATAGCTCTCGGACGTCCTTTCCCCTACCTCGGTCCGGTTCCCTCCCCCGGCCTCTGCCACGGCCTCAGAAACCGGGGATAGCGGCCCCTCCCGGGTCTGGAACATCGGATGCGCGCATCCTCACCATATGTGAGAGAATAGAAGAATGAGTTTTAGTAAACCATCATCTGCACGATATAATATGAATAAAGAGAGGTTTCCTAACACCCTATAGCCTCCTGAAGATAAGTACAGATGTCTCTGTACCGATCCGTAAGACTCTATTGGGTTTGCCCGTGACTCATGAGACCTACGTGAACCTGCCTCTCATACCATGTTGTCACGACCCAAAATCCTAACTCAGGTCGTGATGGCGCCCAACACCGTGGTTAGTCAAGACAACACTTAGATTACTAAGGATTTTCCCATATTTGGTTAAACATTCCAACATGTGCCAAGTTTTAAAGTTCAAAACATTAATTGAAAAAGATAATTAGCCAATTTAACCAAAAAGCAGCCATAAAGAGGCGTGAGCCAATATATATATACAGACCCGCAAACCATAATATCTACCATGTGTGCTAGGAACTAGTGTCACAAGTCCTACGGGCATGCTAACAGAATATACAAAAGATATAATATAACGGTCCCACTGTCTGGAAGAAATAGACGGGAATAACAAAAGAAACTCCATGTTGCTGCAGAGGATCGTCAGATGAAGCATCTCACCGTGAAGTCAGGTCCAATCTATACTCAGAATCGAGCTCTGGTCTGATAACCAGATGCACCAGCCTCAGAACTTGTACAATTAAGTACAGAAGTGTAGCATGAGTACATAAATAAATATGTACCCAATGAGTATCCAGTCTAACCTCGAAGAAGTAGTGACGAGAGGTCGACTTGACACTCACTAAGGTCCAACAAAATAATTTAACAAGATATTATATCAGTAATAGGCATACGAGGATGATAAAAACAGTAAACATTAAAGATAATTGTAATACAAATAAATACTAGAAGTAAATAAACAATTACCACTTCATTTTCCCCCAAATATCTTATCACTTCAATATCCATGAAATCATTAACAATTTAACATGCACATACGGAATAAGGACAACCGGCATGAGCCATTATAATAATCATATTTGTGCACTGCCGAGGGTCGAATGGCCCGAACCATAATTACATCTTTCAATCTCGCCGTGGCGTACGGCCCGCTCCCATGAGAGTGGGGGAAATAACACTCCGCTCGCGGAATGTAAATTGCGAAGCGGTCGCATGCACACACAATATTCTTCATAAATTTTCTTTCTAGTGAACAATTCCTTTAAATTCTCAAATTTCATGATCTCAGGGAAACAAAGCCGCATATGACATAAATTCATAAAGCATATAGTTCATTTCAAGGAAAAACACAAGGCATGGTGTAGGCCTAACTACCCGGACATAACAATAATAGCCGCTATGTACGGACTCTCGTCACTTCGTACGTACGTAGCCCCCATAAACATTAGCACATAGTCATTTAAATCACCTAGGGTGACAATTCCCTCTTACAACGTTAGAAAGGAGACTCACCTCGTGTCGAACCTACTCTCCGGGTCAAGAACGCGCCCGAAACTCCAAACTTGTCACCCAAGGACTCGAAACTAGCCAAATGTTACATAAATATATCAATTTACACTCAAAAGTATGGAATTCTCCTATTTACTTAGTCATTTCATCCTACTTGAAGAATACCCAAAATTCACCTCCGACCCGCATGCTCGGATTTTCGGAAATTTTCGAAGGAATCATTTACCCATAACCTAAGGATCGTTAATATGTGATTTTTGTATGATCTCATGGCTAATTAACAGGTAATCCCCTAAATTTTCATAAAGCCCTAGGTTACTACCCAAATCCTTGATTTTCACTAATTAGGTAGTTAATTTGACTAGGAATTCATGCATTAAACTAACATTAGGGTAGAATTCACTTACCTTTCAGTAGCTAGGTCGTGGGGCTCTTTTCCAAGATCTCTAGGTCTCTAATGGTGGGAAGAAATGGAGAAAAATGAAGAATTTCCCGTGTTTTAAAGAACTCACTGCCTTCTGTGGTTCCGCACCTGCGGCTCAAGGATCGCACATGCGAGTAAAGACTCGCACCTGCGAGAAGTGGGCAGCCCATCTGGAGGTCGCACCTGCGAGGCTGGGACCACAGGAGCGATCCCACACCTGCGACTGGGCAACAGCACCTGCGGTCACACCAGAACAGGTGCACCAGCAATTGCTTCAGCTGGTTTTTAGCCTCGTATGGTTCCCGAGGCACATGGGCCCACCCGAGCCCCCGTCCAGGTATACCAACAAGTCCCAAATCATGATACAGACTCGCTCGAGCCTTTGTAACATTCAAAACAATGCTAAAACTCAAAATCACACCTCAAAACCCCTAAAGATCAAACTTAAAAACTTCAAGTTCGTGAATTTGCTAACAATGCGCCGAATCGACCTATACTACTCGGAATGACACCAAATTTTGCAAGCAAGTCATAAATGACATAACGGAACTATTCCCGATCTCGGAATTCCGTTTGGAACTCGATAACACAAAAACACGTCCCAAACCACAATATGAACTTAAGGAGACTCTTATTTCGCTATTAGGCGTTGAGACGCTCTCGGGTCATCCAAAACCCATTCTGAACATACTCCCAAGTCTAAAATCATCATACGAAGCTACTGGAACCGTCGAAACTCGATTCCGAGGTCGTTTACTCAAAATTTTGACCGAAGTCAACTTGGCCTTAAAGGCCAACCTTAAGGAACCAAGTGTTCCTATATCACTCTAAACACTTTTGAATCCCGAACCACCCGTCCCCGCAAGTTATAAATCACAATAAGACGCTATGGGAAGTTTTATTTAGGGTAACATGGTCCGATAACGCAAAACAGCCGGTCGGATCGTTATAGAGTTGGTCATTGAGTTGGTTCTATTTCTAAATTAAATTAAATTAAATTATTTCAATAGGTGTCTGCACACCAATAACTTTGATTTGATGATGTAAAACAACAGTGGTAATGTAAATAACATGAATAGGAAAAAAATATTTTTAAAATTTTTCAACCTTTATATTAATAGCATCTTTATAATCTTCTTTTTGTATATAATAAAAAAATAATATCAAATTTCCAGCTATATCAATTAATATGCTAGAAATAGTTGGATAATATACTCCAAAAATTCTTTGGTAGCATAGAAAAGATTTTCTAAAAATGAATAAGAAGAAAAACTGTCACGACCAAAATCCACTAAAGGTCGTGATGGTTCCAAACACCGCCGTCAGGAAAGCCAACGTAAATGATCAGCTTAAGTACTAATTTTAGTATTTTTGAAATCATAATTATCATTAATTAAATATTATGAAATAGAATTTACAGGGTAGATGATAATATTGTCACAACTATAATAATGAACAACTCGTAGGAACCCCAAAAACCTAGTGTCACAAGTGCATGAGCATTTTTCTAAGGAGTACAACAATAATACAACTTCTGTCCAGAATGTAAATAAGACAGGATAAGATAAATGGTACAACAGATGCGCCTAGCGCCAAGATGATCACCAAATGACCTGTAAAATCCTGCACATTTAGTGCGGAAGTGCAGCATGAGTACGTAAATCAACTGTACCAAGTAAGTATCCAGCCTAACCCCGGAGAAGTAGTGACGAGCGGTGGACATCTGTAATATCATAATGTTCCAATTATTCTTTTTAAAGCATAAATTTCTCGATCTTGTATTCTACCTTAATATCTCAGAAAATGCCAAGTGTCAATACCAAATAAATAAGAAATACCATAAAATGTCGGGCATCAGTGGAGTTTATCTTGTGAATATTTGAACTACTAGCGATAACGCACGATTTTACCGAGGTCGTTCGGCCCTATCCAGAATAACGTGTACACTATCGAGGAACATGCGGCACGATCCATATATTCATCTATATACTGCTGAGGCGTTCGCCCCACTCCACAAGAAAGGAAGGAAGTTATCGAATCACGAGACACGTGCTTACAATACAATCCATGAGCATAAAGTGAACATAATTTTTACTGTTTCTCAAATATCTTGCTAACAACTCAAGGTGATAAGGCTTAGCCTAAGATATGTGTAATTTCTAAATCAAGTTCGATTATATTTTCAATTAATTAAGCCAGCAGAAATAAGTTCAAATTATTCAAATATTGCATGATAAAATTTTAAGTCCATCAGGACATAACATGCTTTAGCTATGTACGGACTCTCGTCACCTCGTACGTAGCACCCACAACTAGTAGCGCATAATAATTACATCACCTAGGGGTAGCTTTCACCGTCACAGAGTTAAACAAGAGACTTACCTCGCTCCGAAGTTCCATAACCGGCTCCAACGTCACTCTAACACCCCAAACCGATGCTTGTCGCTCCAAAACTAGTCAATCAATGTGCAAATCCATAAATGTATACTCTAATACTCATAATAAATCAATTTCTAATAATTTCCAGCTCCGCTCGAAAAGTCAATAAAGTCACCCTCGGCCCACATACCTGGATTCCGAAATTTTTTGAAGATAATCATTACCCATAACACCACGAACTCAAATATATAATTTTTTTTTTAGGGAATAACTTTTCCTAACTAGATTGTTGTTTGATATAGTTAATCATGCCAAAGAGCCAAACTGAAACTTGTGCCAAAAAAGAATTACGAAAAGGGATAAAACACTTGGACATCTTATAAAATAATTGCTTATAACTCGAATGAATGCCTTCCTAGATTTGCTTGCTGCCAACTGGGTTTTAGCCTCCTTCCGTCTGACTCTTCCTTTTCAGACAATATTAGCTCGATATGGCAGGGAGAAGAGATGTAAGGGTTAATCCTTCCATGAGCACGATATGTCCGGTGTCTTTGCTTATGTGCCTGATTAACATGAATATGAGAAATATAGAGTGAATCTACATCCAATCCTTTCAACTCGGCATTGCTCTCTGCGTTCTTAAGCAAATCAAGAATAAATCCAGCAGATTTGACTGGCCAATGTTCTTGACCATTTGAGTGCCTACTCTTGGCCTGAGCAGTTCGGCCAACACCTCGACAGAAGCGTGTGAATGGTATGTCCTGCTTGTGGGCCAAGACATCCTCCAAGTACCTTTTGTCCTTATTCAGAGGAAGCTTCCTGATAGCATGGGTTGTTTCCCTTGTGTTCTTGAAATGAACTCTGAGATCAGCACCCCGGGCTTTACAGGATTTGGTGGAACTATCAGGCTCTTGGGAGTACTTCACCATGGTGGCGGCTGCTGTTGCTGCTGTTGCTTCGGCTGAGAATAGATTAGCTAGTTTTGGATTTTGTAGTTGAGCTCAAATATATAATTTATTCTCAATTTCATGTCCAATTTCGTGGTAAAAATCCGAAAATACCAAATTCTAGATTTTCTACCAAAATCTCAAATTCCTATTGATTCCATGTTTAAACCTACATATAAACCATTTTTTTTAACTTGTAATGGATGGAAATCACTTACCTTGTGTTACTTGATGAAAATCTCCCCTTGAAGCTCTCCAAAAATTGCCCCAACCAAGTGAAAATGGGAGAAAATGGGCCAAATCCCGTTTTTATAAAAAATCTCACCGGATGTGAGATCCGTAAGAAAAACTCATCAGTTTCGGGCCCAATTTTCAAAAATCTAAAAAGATTTTCCTTTAATTCCTTTTAGAAGTCTTTTCTTAGAAAATCCAAACAAATTAACAAAGAGAGAGAGATTTTTAAAACCCAAAAATATTTCCTTCTATTTTGAAGTGTTTCATTCAAAAAAAAAAAAAAATAATCGATCAAAATTGAAAAATATGTTTTTCCCTTCTTCAAAGTTATTTTTCCCAAAAATTATAAAGAAAAACAGAAACAAAAATTCAAAAAAATATTCTTTTTCTTCTTTAGAAATCTTCTCTCGCAAAAGTCATAAAATTTGAAAAGTTGAAGTCCAAAAATATTTTTTCTTTTCTTCAAAAGTCCGCTTTCGAAAATTATAAAGAAAACTCAAAAAAATTAAAATATTTCTTTGTAAAAGTCTTTCATTCAAAAAAAGAAAAAAAATCAAATCAAAATCCAAAAAATATTTTCTACCTCTTTTAGAAGTCTTTCTTTCGAAAATTTCAAAATAAGAATCAAAACCAAAAACTTGAACTATGTAGTGATCTAATTCATGTGGCATCATGATACGTAAGCAATTCCCATCAGATTCGATCATTGCCATTGAATAAACTGAGTGAAAAAAGAAAAGAAAATAAAGAAAATAGAGTGAAAAAATATAAAAGAAAGAAAAGAGTGACAAAAATAACAAAGAAAAATGAAGAGCGAAAAACAACAAAAATAAAAACAAGAAGCAAAAAAATCAAGATATGAAAGATCAAAAAAAAAGCGTGAAATGAAAAGAGGTACAGAGGGAAAAGGGACATTTAATGGTCAGAATGAAATGCGCAACCGTTCAAACACATGATAGAAGCGTTTAATAGTTAGGTGTATTGCATCCCAACGTGCGATTTCCTATATGTTAAATGCCTCAAAACTAACAAATTTGTGGTATGTGCAAATTAGTCAGGTTCTGTTCAGGTGGTTGGTTATGTTGGTAATCTGGCTTTCGCATCCATACTTCACAAGATATAAAGGCAAGTTTCATATGGTCTCCGACAGTCATCTACCAATTATTGATCCCAAGGATAGACTAGCAACGACTATTCCACAACCAGAATCGGCAATTGCTGAAGAGAAGTAGATGTTGCGTCTCCGCATGATGGAAATGTGGGACGCCTGGTCTAATGGTAGGGAACCGCAGAGTGTAATTCTTGGGTTTCCTGAGTTGATCCAAAGATCAGGCGGGGATACCAACGTCTCTATGCGCAACCCGCTCATATCATGTGGGTACCCTTCAATGCCGTTTAGCGGTCCCAAAATGCCTTCTGTTGTTCGCCCCCAGGCGCCGGCTTCAATGGCACTGCCAACAATGTTCTATGCAGCACTAGTTTGCACCACAACACAACCAACTATAACATGGTCGTATATTGAGCCTCCAATTTTCACTTTTCAGGGTCCACAGTTTCAACCAGAAATAACATATGTGACCCCGTAATCCCTTACTCAACCTCCGCAATATGATTTCTCGGTGGAGCAAGAAAAGGTTGTCAAGAATCCCGAGCAAGAGGAAATGGCTTGGAATATGAGGAGCTTAACAAAGCCTGAAAAACATGCAAGGTCTGAGTGGCCAAAAGAGGGTCTCATACTCCAACCTGTGTATGTTTCCCATGTCCACTTGCCAGCTGGCTTAAAGATGCCAAAATTTGAGAAGTACGACAGGCATGGAGACCCGATCGCACCTGAAACGATATTGTAACCAGATGAGGGGCGTTGGTGGAAAAGAGGAGTTATTAATGGCCTATTTTGGAGAAAGTCTCACCGGAATTGCTTCCGAGTGGTCCATCGATCAAGATATTACTCATTGGCACGTCTGGGATGATTTGGCTCAAGATTTTGTCCGTAATCCAGTATAATATGGACAGCGCTCCCGACAGAAACTCTTTGTCCAATTTGAAAAAGAAAATAGCAGAAAGCTTCCATGAATATGGTGTCAAATGGCGTGAGCAAGCCGCTAGGGTAAATCCTCTAATGGACGAAACTGAAATGATTACGGTCTTCCTACAGGACCTAGAGGCGGACTACTTCCAGAACATGATGTCTGCTATGGGTAGATCGTTCGCGGAGGCTATCAAAATTGGGGAGATGGTCGAAAATGGTTTGAAAATAGGCTGAATCTTGAGTCAAGCTCCTTTTAAGGCTGCATCACAGGCCATTCATAATGGTTCAGGGAGTTTGATGAGCAAAAACGGGAAAGAAGAGGGAGCCATGATGGCTTCTAGCTCGAAGGGGACCCCAAAGGTCATTCAAGCAATCATATATGCTTCCTAAGGTCCCACAAAATTATTATTCCTATCAAGATGCTGATTATGCCGTGGCACCGCCTCCCTATGCGGTGTTGAACACACAACCTTACACGCGGCACAACATTATACACAAAATCGAGCTCCACCTCCCAAAACCGTCCCTACCAAGCTCCATATAATCCCCAACCAAATATTTCCCAATACAATCCTCGCCTAAGAGAGCCCCTTGGAAGGAATCAGTTCACCCCTATTGGTGAATCATATTCAAGTTTGTTTCAAAAGCTAATCATGCTAGATCTACTACATCCAGTGGCCCCGAACTGGCCAAACCACGAGTCCCCCTCGCACCGAGCTGATGCTAGACACCACTCTGGAGCAGCGAGACACAGTACGAAGACTGTTGGACCCTTAAGAGGCTAGTTGAAGACTTGACTGAAGCTGAAAGAATCGTTCTTTGAGACGAAGATGCCCCTAATATGATGAACATACTCTTATCTACTCACACAAATGGGTCAGTAGTCGAAATGATTTGTGAAGATGAAGAATTTTATCCGGCACTAAAGACCATTGCAGCCAATGTCGAGATAGAAGAAAAGCCAAAAAACGGTCGCCAAGACTGAAAGTTCCCCATCAAACAAGAGTCACATTAGCCAGTCTTGCTATCCTTTATGCGTCCGGATTATCTCAGGTCTCAATTCGGATGTTTTACTTTATTGTATTACTTTCTGATGTAAACTCTTCTATCTTTAAAATTCAAAAAAAAAATCAAATGAAATTAGTATTTCGTTGTCCAAGAATGTCTCTTTTGTTAATCTTGTCATTTTTCAGTTCTCTTAAATGCAGATTTCAATAACATGACATGCTTGCGGACTTCATGCCAAGATCCTAAAACGTTGTCAGACTTCGAAATAATGAATCAAGAATCAGAATGCAATGAAGATAGTTTTAAGGAAATAAAACAAAGATTCGGAACAGATAAAGGAAAATTGGCTCCAGATTAGAAAGATCCATACATGATAACGAGAGTAATGCCAAAAGAGAATGTTGTACCTAGGAACATTGAAGGAAATTTCCATGAAACAACGATCAACGCAGGTACAGTCAAAAGGTACTATGAGTGATCCTCTATATAGCATTAATGTTCTCTAGTTGGGATGAAGAAGGCTTTCATTCTCGCTACCCAAACACCATTAACATCTTTTGCCAACCCTTTGAGCCGGTTTCCATTCTTTGATTACCCTCTTTGGAACTCGAAGATGTTATTGAAAAAAAAAGGACAAAAAAGGAAAAATGAAATGAAAAAAAATAAGTAAAAAGAAAAAGAAAAAGAAAGAAAAAAGAAAACGAAACAGAAGAAAAACAAAACAAAAATAACAAAGTTCCTTGAACTACGTTCGATTTGATTCCGAAAGGATACGCGGGCAGCCTCTCTCTGGGGTTCAGTCACACCAAAATAAAAATCTACATTCCTCCAAAAGTTGAAATTGGGGCAGATGTTATAATAGTTCAGCGATGGTTTCGTCTGAATGGTTCCAAAGTTGTAATTCAATCCAAATACTTTTTACCCAAATCCTTTTCAAGTCCTTCTAATCGATCTGCAAAGAATGTTCAAGAATTGTAGGATACAGTTACTTGGATTTGATGCAATCAAAATGAGAGACATAAAATGGGAGAGTCTTGTTGGTGGAAGCCCTCACGTGAACCGTAAGGCGATGGTAAGTAGAGAAGTTAAAATGAGAGAGTATTGATAGTGAAAATTCACAAAGAGCACTATAAAGCGATAGTGAGAAGAGAAATGAGAGAGGTCAGCTGGTGAAAACCCGCAAAGGGTCTACTGATCGAAAAGAGTTTCCTCGCAACCATTGGCATCGACACAGTCCTGGGCAAGGTTTCTTAGTTTTGAGACAAAAGTCGTGATGAATTTCTGAGAGTCTGATGGTTTACACAGATCAGGCATCCAGTCCACAAGGCATGTCATGTTTATTGAAGTCCCCATGTACTCCAGAAAAATCCTTCTTTCAAGGGATACCTCTTGTCTAAATTCGTTGTCTATTCCATTATGTGTTTTTCTTTGAATCCCTTTTGGTCTAACTCTGTTCCAAAAGTAAGGCAAAGAAGAGATAGCAAGACTGATTTACAGGGCTTTTGATTGATACAAGCTAATATGCAAAAAAAGCACCTAGCATCAGCAGGGGCATCAAGTCGACCCCGACTGGCCAAGGTGGTCGATGCTTCACAATAAAAAACTCTTGGAAGGAGGAAATCAAATTGAAGTACCTACAAAGGCAAAATGAAGTTGAAAAGGTTATGTCCAAGTGGTAACCGTCTTGGCAAAGTTTGAAGAGGCAAAGGTTCTCCAATGTTCTACAGTTAAAAATTGAAAGAAGGAAATCAGGTCGAAATGCCCACGAAGGAAAAACAAAGTTGAAAAAGGTTAAGTCCCACGTGACCAACCGTTATGGAAAGGTTTGGAAAAGCCAAAGGTTCTATGGGGCCATAAATGTAATCGGTCTTCAGGAAACAACCAATTGCAGTTGAAAGTATCATTAAAGGAAGCGGGCCGAGATCAAGTGATTAAAACAATCAAGGCCGCAAAACCAACTACTGTTTAAAAATAAAAAATGTTTTTTGTTTGAAAAAGAGGAAACAGGTGCTATCCAAAAGCAACCTTGCACGAAGTAGGTGCAGCCAAAAGAAACTGCGGAGGCTGAAATAGCTCTGCAACAACAGCAACCACAAAAAAGGAAGGTTTTCTCAAAAAAAATTCCCCCATTTTACTCATTTTCTTAATAAAAAGAAAAATAAAATAAAGAAAGTTTCAAATTATGGTAGCATAGGGTCTCCAATCCCTAGCTACATTTTTCAACCTAAGGTCTCCACTCCCTAGTTGAATATATTTTAAACATAGGGTCTCCACTCCCTAGTCTCTTTCTCAACATAGAGTCTCCACTCCCTAGTTCACTTTATTTTAGACATAGGGTCTCTACTCGCTAGCCTCTTTCTCAACATAGGGTCTGCATTCCCTAGTTGATTTTATTTCAGACATAGGATCTCCACTCCCCAGTCTCTTTCTCAACATCGGGTCTCCACTCCCAAGTCTCTTTTCCAACATAGGGTCTCCACTCCTTAGTTGATTTTATTTTAGACATAAGGTCTCCACTCCCTAGTCTCTTTTCCAACATAGGGTCTCCACTCCTTAGTTGATTTTATTTTAGACATAAGGTCTCCACTCCCTAGTCTCTTTTCCAACATAGGGTCTCCACTCCCTAGTTGATTTTATTTTCGACATAAGGTCCCCACTCCCTAGTTGATTTTCAAAAATAGGGTCTCCACTCCCTAGTTGCTGTTATTTTAGACATAGGGTCTCCACTCCTAGTCTCTTTTCCAACATAGGGTCTCCACTCCCTAGTTGATGTTATTTTAGACATGGGATCTCCACTCCCTAGTCTATTTTCCAACATAGGGTCTCCACTCCCTAGTTGTCGTTATTTAAGACATGGGGTGTCCACTCCCTAGTCTCTTTTCCAACATAGGGTCTTCACTCCCTAGTTGGCGTTATTTCAGACATAGGGTCTCCACTTCCTAGTCTCTTTTCCATCATAGGGTCTCCACTCCCTAGTTGACGTTATTTTAGACATAGGGTCTCCACTCCCTAGTCTCTTTTCCAACATAGGGTCTCCAATCCCT
>MDKI01184967.1:0-71005 GCA_005239505.1 Nicotiana paniculata
GGAAAAACAAAGTCTTTTTGGAGAGAGGGGGTGGGTGGGTGGAGTTAGTTGGGTGGGTGTGAGATGAGTTGGTGATAGTGGGGAAGGTTGAGAAGGAGTTTTGGAAAATGTTTTCCCTTCTCTTGATAAGGAAAACATTTTCCTCCGATTGGAAAAAAAATGAGTTTATAAGGAAAAAAAATTTCCAAAATATTTAAGTCAACCAAATATGAGGAAATTAAAAAATATTTTCCTTCGTAACAAACACACCTAAGAGTTTTGAATAGGCCGCATTAAGTAGTACAAATTTATTATTTATTAGTGTTTATATAATTTATAGTTTGTTATGAAACAATAAAAGAAGAAGAACAATATTGCAGAGAAAGAGAGAGAGTATTGATTGAGATAAATTACAATGAAATATAACCCCTCTATTTATAGGGGGAAATGACTTAGCCACCAAGTAACAAACCCTAAAATTTCTCTAAAATATAGACATTCACCTTAAATAAAATTCTATCTATAACATGGTTAAAATAGTCCTTCATCTTTTATAGACATTTTGGTAATTCAACTTTTATATTTGGAGCTTCCTACTTTTAGTATAAAATATGAAATATGATGGTCTGCTTGACCTAAAACCTTAACATAGGGACTTTATCCCAACTTCTTGTTGGAAAAGAGGCCAGACGAAACGATTGGCATAAAGAATTGACAACCGTTTCATGTGACATTCTTATTTCTGTTTCAAAAAGAGTAAAAAACATTTTTTTTTAAAAATAATTAAGAACAATTTAATTTTAAACTTCTCATTTTATCTCAAATGACATGACTTTATAGCAACAAAAATGCCATGTCATGTTTAAGACCATGACTTTCAAAAAGTTTTTCTTTTCTAAACTCCATGCCGACCAAACATTTTCACATAAGATGATTAACCATAGAGAGTACATATTTAGATTGGCCCAACATCCAATATTCCAACAGAACAACGTTGCGGAGGCTCTGGCCTAGTAAGTATTTGCTTGTTCAATACTGTTCAAGACACATAATGTAGCACGACCTTCAGGCAGTATACTGTTGCTTCGGTTTGGTCTGCAACATAACTTGTCAAGTGTAACTTTCTCCTGCATCCGAAACGATAACAATGATAAAATTACTATTGACATATAAGTTCTACCAGATACATGCCATGTTCCAATGATTTTTACCTCAGCATTATCTAAGTCGTAGCGAACGACAAAGATGCACGTGCATTCTCTATTGTCGTGTAATTTCTTTTGGATCTCCACAACTTGCGCATCACCATATACTGCGAGATATTCATCTTCCTGTGAATTTAAAACATAACATTACAAAATGATCATAACTCTTGGAGCCTTGCCTGTCCAGATACCATGCTTAATTGTGACTTTGTTGTTGCACTGGTACACCGAAACCATTTTTGGAAAGCGGAAATTTCATGATTTCTATGGTGCTCTTTTTTATTTTTTTAAAAAAAACAGGAGTTTTTATTCTTAACTAAAGCTGGAGAAATGAAATGATACCCTGAAGCACATCAAGGGATCTCCAACATTCACCCTGTCACATTCTGAGGGCTTTAAGGGAACGGAACGTTCACGTACTCTCTTTTTAACATTCACCCATTCATCTTCTTCATGACCAAAGCCAGCAAATCTTACACGAACTTCCTGCATAACGAAATACTTCATATATGTCAGACTATAAGCGACAAATCTTTGTCTGACGTAAAATTCTGTTGATATGACGCTGATTGTTGCACCTTAATATGGAGCCCCTTCCATTACATATATTGTTTTGGTAAATGCATTTCGACTTAAAAATATATGCTGAGTGACAAGTGAGTCCACCATCAACAACAAAACAACAACAACATACCCAGTATATTCCCATAAATGGGGTCTGGGGAGGGTAGTGTGTACGATAGAGAGAATGTTTCTGATAGACCCTTGGCTTAAGGAACAATGGAGATAAAGCAACAAGTAGCTTAGTAACAACAATATATTAAGTTAACAGGCGCGAATGACACAACATGTAATAGTAAAGAACCATGAATAAAATAATACAAAAATAATCCTAGTACAACTGGTAAGCCTATGAGGAACACACTACTATCTGTCAACCTACAACCCTAATCCTCGACCTCCACAACTTTCTATCGTGGGTCATATCCTCGGTAAGCTGGAGCGATGACATGTCCTGCCTAACTACCTTTCCCCAATACTTTTTAGGCCTGCCCCTTCCCTTAGAGTCCACCATCAACATTTCGAATTCAGTTATCCATGCGTTTCTACCATTATTCCATTGTGTTCTGAGAGGTATCAAATTATTTATCTCACATGAGTGTATCTGTAATTTCACATAAAACATAAGGACTGAGGATTAGTGGTTCTAATCTATGGAGTAGGAACTTCAAAAAACAGACATTTCACTCTGGTCCATGGTAATGTAAATCTTCCCTATTTCACAGTGGTCAAGTAGAAATCTTAAATCTCTCACATACACCGTGATCACTAGACTACTAAAACTTCGAAGTAAACAAGAACAGCCGGACATATTTAAATTTAAAATGACAGTGCACCTAGGCAAATAGGAAAACCAGAAAAACGATCACAGAGAACAAAGAGCTTACAAGCTCGCCTGTGCGAAGAACTCTGAAGTTGAGAAATGAGGCCACATCATACCTGCAAAAGACAGAGAAAAGCTACTTGGTCAGGTTCTCTAAGTTACAAAAGTAGTTCATAGAAAACAGGGGGAATATCAATTTTGCCGCAGCGCTTAAGAGCCTGGCAGAGTATAATACAGTTGCAGCATTTAATTAGTTTAGGACTTCACTAATATTTAGCTTTCGTTGCAAGAGTCATTCTTTGTTTTCCTAAAATTCAGTACATAATCTAAGAATTGGAGAATAAGGACAAGACAAAGAACAGAAAAGAAAAGGAGAAAAAGAACAGTTGACAGCAAATGATAGTAGCAGAAAAGAAGTCCAAAAGCAGAACTAGTAGCAGAAGAGGCACACACAGATAAGGAGAAGCAAAAGTCTTTTTGGACAAAAGAAATCAAGAAAAGCAGAGAAACAGAAGTAGAAAAAGAAGGAAGTAATGAATATCAGAATCTAGTATTGCTATCGAAAAGGGGGTTCTGTTACACAGCCCATCGACCTTTACGACATTCATATAAACCTTCAGTAGAATTCTATGCTCAGAACATCATTAAGTTGCTTTGACCTAGAACGAACTCATATAATGCCTGAACTATTCAGCCACTGAATATTGCCAACTTTTGTCGTCGCACAATCCAAGGTATCAAAGATTTGCCTCTACATTATGGTATGTTCATTGACTTCAACATTTCATGGTAGAAGTTGAGCGAACAAGATAAATCAGTACTCATAATTGGTTTTGGCATTCAATTACTATGATGAGGAATGTAAATTATTATCTCGGGTAATTTCATCGACGATATCCAGCCTCAACTACGTGACAGTTTTTCACTTATTAGTAGTTTCTTATTCTTCCTGACGTAACCGAGAACGCCTCAATACTTTGTTACTACCTTCAACTTTTTAGACTCCACTCTCCAAGCTACTGGCAGCTCGGTGCACTAAGCTCCTGCTATGCGCGGGGTTTGGGGAAGGGCCGGACCACAAGGATCTATTGTACGCAGCCTTACCCTACATTTCTGCAAGAGGTTGTTTCCACTCTCCAAGCTACTCTCCAAGCTACTGAACTCAGATATTCATAAACCAGAACAAATCAACAGAAGAGACTCGAGCTGAAACGTTTATTCAGTAAGCCCTTTTTCTAGACATAAGCCCCACGTACAACATCACCACGACATTTTATCATCTTTGGCAATCTAATAATGGTTAGTGAAGAAGGTAAGAAACCAATAGTATTGAGTCACAATCAGAAACTACAAGACTATGACATCTTAAAGGAGAAAATAGAAACAGATTAGGGTCTTGAATTATCAGCAAAATGTAGCTCTATTTGTCATATAGAGAAGACTACAACTGTGTTAAATGCTCACCAAGCTAAATCCTTTGCTGAAAGAGCTTCAAACGACAACTCTGCGAGCTCTGTGGCCATCTCTGCTGCAGAAACTGTAACAGAATGCACATTAGTCTAAGCTTGAGAGTAACAGAAACCAAATAGTACGACATTCAAGGCACTATATCTAAAATATCTGAGTAAGTTACTTGCTCAATCATAAGATACATCATCTTTATCATGACAATGTGCTCGTGCATAACAGAATACAAAACTGCAGAACGAGTAATCTCTATGTTAAACCATGACAAGTAAAACAGAGATAAATCAGATAAAAAATCAAGAAAAATGTCTCTAAACCACAGGATAATATCCTACTTGTATATTTTCTCTAGGTTTCACCAAGATGCTTGCAACTGTTTAAATAAAACTGTTGCATCTGAGCAATAAAAGCAAAATGATTAGACTAAAGTTGGTAACGAGTATTTTAAAACAAAATCCAAAAGATTCGTTAAAGGGATACTCAAAAGTTGGTGAAGGAGCTCTACGTCGCCCGGGCCTAATATCTTAGTCTTACTTTAGCCATCAGTTAAGTATTCATGCAGTCAAATTTGAATTAAAACTTTTTTGTCAAACTCATAAGAAGAGAAATATTTCAACTGAATGGAAGTTAAAACAGATTAACAGGAAAAGAAGACATCAGAGTGATCTTGTGTAAGTTACATTATGAATTTATTTTATCTTTAGTGTTTTTAGCATAATTATCTATATTTGAACAACTGAAAAGTAGTTTCTTGCATTTCATACATTGATACAAATAGAGTAAACAACATCTAATCCATTAAGTAAGGACAAAAATCAAACATCAGATATATAAAGGTCAAGGGGAAATCGTTAACCTTTGGGCTTCTGAGGCCGGTCATATGCACAATCAGGGAGTCTTGTGTACCCGCAAGTATTGTATTTTCTGGAAAGCATTAGAGCTGAAAATTTCTTTTTAGATTTTTTTTTTTTTGCTGGCCGAGGTCGAGGAACATCAGATTCTTTCTTAACAACAACGGCTTTAGCTGCTTGTGGATTTTGCTTATCCATAAACCAGGTTTGCACCTTTAACATAGCAAAAACATACATAATAGACTTTATAAGATAATCAAGATGTCAGGGCTACCTATAAAGGGAAAATAAATATTGAGAAGATAGTTCAGAGATAAACCTGTTCCCATTTTATGAAAGATTTTCCAGTACGATAAGGTGAACAACTGCAAATTAAAAATTAACAAACAAAAGAAAAATCATATAAAGAAGAAAATTTAACTAAACAAAGTGGAAAAAGTAGCATTTATTTTAGCCCCAAAGGGAAAGTTTACCTAAACTTTGTTGCAAGTTTTTGACAGAACTCTTGACTAATTGGTTTTTCTTTCATTCGCTTAAACAAGGTGGTCATTTTCATAGCCTGTAGAAAGTAACTGAAAATCCTCAGAATTAATGAAGCATTTGCAAATTTAATCCACATTTGGCCAGTCTTGATTTTAGTTCCCTGTATGTTACTGTTAGATAACTTTCTAAGTAAAATGTAGCAAAACAAAAAAGGAATAAAATTAGATGAGAAGTCAAAGGAATTGAAATCAAAAACCGAAAATGGCATGCACAATCAGAGAAAGGGAGAATAAGTTTGCTTAAATCAGAAAATAAGAGATTGCTAACAGTAAAGGGGAAAGCAAGAAAGTTGAATTAACCTCAGCTAATGTGAACTCAGCCAATTCTTCTTCTGTTTCCATAGCTAATTCTTCTTCTATATCCATGAAGTCAGCCATTTTTCCTGTCTCCTAAATGCAGAAAGAGAGAGAGAGAGTGTGCGTTTTGTTGGATTTTGTGCAGCTGACTGCCTGATAGAGAGCCAGAGTTTCAAGTTGCTTTAATAGGGAAAGAAAGAATAGATCCTCTGGGTCGCGAGTGAGTACTGGTGTACTTGTTCACCCACTAGTTATTAGCCACGTGTACATGTTATGTCGATTATTTGACCAAGTCAACGGACCCATCCAAACTCTCTTGCAATTGCCTTATCGGTAGCAAATACTTATCTGTGCTACTTATATTTTATATCAAATCAACTAAAAATTTAAATTCTATATAAATACATATTTTATATAATAAAATTGTATATATAGCACATATATTATGTATTCATCAATTTTATATAAAATACCAAGTGAGTAAATATTTTCCAATATGCACTAACTTAATCAACGAGAATAAATCAGTTGAAATTTTTTAAGCACTAACTTCAATGGTGATCTCAAAAGTGAATATATATATATGAAAGTCTACCCAGTCAAACTCCTCCATCTATAACTGAATTATACATTTATTAACTAAATATATTGTTGGATGGGTGACTATTTAAATTAATTCCTTTAAATGTCTTAGATACTCATTACATTCAAGCAAAGCTTAAAAGAATTTGCTTCTTTTTTTTTTTAGACGAAAGATAATTTTTTTTAAGATTTTAATTGACTCAAACTTCAAATAATATTTATTTATATTTTCAAATATTGCAAATATGAAATTTTCATTAATTGATGATCCTTCTCTATGCACAACTTTACGAATGAAAGCTCTCAATAATATAATTAAACCTTATCATAAACTCATAAATGTTGCAAATATTTAGTTTGTATTTTCGCCTCGTTTTATTGACTTAAATACGGGTAAGAAGGTAAAATTATTTTGGCCTAATACATACTTTGCCCCCTAACTTGTATGTGAATTCCTTTGACACGCTGCGGTATCACATGTAATAATTGAAGCAAAGTTTAGTCCAAATTAAGCATATTTCATATGTTTCCCGCTTGAGTATTTGAAGTTCATACCCACTTGCTGCTATCTATAATATCTACTCACCATTTCATAAGCACGGGCCTTTTAAATGGATCAATTAATTAATCGACATTAGGTTAGATGATTATATAATATTAATTTTATTTGTCATGCTTAGATAATTCAATGAATATAATATATTATAGTAGTTATAATTAAGTGATGTTTATATATTCAAATATATGTATTATAGTAACAAATAAATAAAGCACTCATTAAATATAAAAAAAATTGAAGATAAAGAATTTTTTTCCCCCTGCTTTATATTAATAAGATAAATATACTAATTGACAAAGGTGTAAAGATTGAAAGAAAATGAAAGAAGAAAAGACACCAAACTGTAAGACTTGAGTTGAATGTATTACCCCCTTTTTAAACGAAATGATCAAATTACCCCCGAAACCCCAAGCAGGCATGTTGACCTGGTGCCTGCTTATTCCCTCTTCCATACAGTAGTAATGTGTATTATATCATTAAATTTGAATCTAAAGAGGACAAAGCTTGTATATTGCAAAATGGACCTTACACTTTTAGGAACCTGCCAATGAATCCTCAAACAATGGTCTCTAGAGTTCCAAATGCACAAGTAATGTTGGATATCAGAAAGGCATTTGATTCTCTGAATTAAGACTTCATGAGTCAGGTCTTACTGTATTTTTTAATCCCTCAGAAAATGGTTGATCTGATCATGACTTGTGTTTTCCACAATCAGTTACTCATTATTGTTGAATGATGATCTAACTCCATTATTTCATGCTAAAACGGGGCTGAGACAAGGGACCCCATATCTATTTGTCCCAGCCAGGGGCGGATTTAGGGGCGAAAGAGGGTTCATCCGAACCCCTTTCACCGAAAATTACAGTATATATATAAGGTAAAATCTGTTTTTTACCTCTATATATTAAGTTTTGAACCCCCTTAACATAACTCAGAAGTGTAGTTTAGTGGTCAAGGGGGTTCAAAACCTTGATAAGGTCATATGTTCAATTTTCACTAGGAACAAGAAAATTTTTTTGAACCCCCATCCTGCCTCCGCCACTGGTCCCATTGACGTATCGTACCAAGTCTTGAAGGAGAAAGTGATGAATTCTAATTACTTACAAATTACATAAGTATATGAAATCAGTAATTCTAGTTCATTCTAATGCTGCTAGTTACGAAGTTCCATAGTCCTGGCAACAAACATAAATCAATTCAAGAAGTGATACCAAGAAGCAAAAAAAAAAAAATGATTCCCGTTGCAGGGTTTGCCTTACACCGAGTTTAGGTATGAGGTACATGGTTGAAGCCCAGTAGCCTGCTAGTACATGGTTAGAAATTTAATCACAAAGGAAAAAAGAAAACTATGTAGTTTTTGAGTATTATTTAGTTTCAGCCAATATTTTTGAAGGCTGTAATTAAGCCAAATAATCTGTACTACCAGTTGCCTAGTTATAGGCTTATGGCAACAAAAAAAATATCCAGGAAGTAAGGGAAAGAGAGTTAGTGTGGACTACTGGCCAGGGGCAACATTTGAACCTATACCAAAGGTTGAGAAGACCTCTGTCCTGTCCATTAGACAATGGATGCTTTTCATTCAAGTTGGAATTTCAGATTGGGAATTGATAAGTATGGCTGGGCAGTGAAGGAAGGTTTTCTTAAATAATTCGGTATTTTGGTATACCCAAGTATCGAAAGTTCAATATCGATAATCGTACCGAAGTACCAAATAAGTTATACCGATAAATCGAAAAATCGATATCGAAATACCAAATTAATTTTGGTTCGATTTTTCAGATTTTATGTGCACCCCAAACCCTAGGCGCGCAAACATGGGAGTAATACATATTTTTTTGTTGATGACCTATTAACGTGTTGCATGGCAGATGAGATTTCTATTTCACTCGTGATGTAAGCATTTAAACACTTTTCTAGTGTTTCTAGACTGAAAGTCATCTGGAGAAAAGTTCATTCTACATTACAGGAGTGACACGGAAATTTAGGAATTTAAATCCCAGATAATGCAAGATATGCACTTCTCTACAGGGGAGATGCCCTTCAAATACTTAGATTGTCCTCAAGGAAGCTTTATATTTATTAATGTCTTCCCTTAGTTGAAAAGATAATTGCAAGAGTTCAATGTTGGACCACCAAGTTCTTATCATACCGGTCATAAAAAGTGTAGTATTTGAGATGCAGACATATTGGGCCCAAGTGTTCCTATTTCCTAAGAAGATCTTGACTATGGTGAAAATTGTATAAAATAAATTCTTGTGGACTTGTAGTAATGAATACAACAAGAGCTTTAGTAGCCTGGAGTACAATATGCCTGCCTAAAGCAGCATAAGGATTAAAAATATTGATTTTTTTTTAATTTGGAACAAAGCTGCAATTTGCAAGCTACTATGGGCAGTGGGTAAAAAGAAAGAAAATTAAGGGTGTAATGGATCCACATCATCTATATAAAGGAATAATTCTTAGACATAAGTTTATTTTATGGATGACAGTTCATAAGAAGTTATCAACAGTGGATAGACTCCGAAACGGGGAATCCAGGTGGAGCAGGACTGTGTATTATGTAATACAACTGTAGTGAAGACATTGGAGCACCTTTCTTTTGTTGTGACTATTCAAAATATGTATGGAGCATATTGCTACACTGGCTAGTGGAGAGGAGGATGGGATGAGGAAGTCATTTGTGCATCCAAGAGAACTAATAACTCTAGAGCAAAAGCAGGTATTATTAGCTTCTAAGTGCACCAAGTATCTATCACATCTGGTCTCAAAGAAATGCAAGAAGATTCAGAAACCAACGATGAGAAAGAAGGCAACTGATGATAAAGGAAATTATAATCCAACTAAATTGACTAAACGATTACCCATTATAGCTTTAAAAATGTTGAACTTGTTATCAGTATATAATTTCACAAGTTAAAATTAGATAGTTGGATAAAGGACAAATAAAATAGTTGTAGAGGTATGAACACTGAGATCTGACTCGTGAGTCTAATGAGTCACTTGTACATATAGGCATACTTGGTTAAATACAATTTTTAAGTTTAACCAAAAAAATATTTATATGATTGATGAGAATCACGGTTTGTTACACAATACCGATTGCTTAGCTTCCTTCCGTACATTCTCCTCTTTTCCAACTTCATGTCATCATCTTCATCTCAATCCAGTTCTTCAATCTCTAATGTTATGGTTGCCTCTTCCTCTCTCCCAGTTTCATCCCAATTTGCAATATCTCTCTCTCCAACATCAAAAATCTTGTTCTCACTGTTTTTTATTATAATATTACATGCTATGGAAAGAACTCTTTTTACCCGTATTCAAAGATCATGGACTTTACTGTTTTATCTATGGGAGTTATCCTTGTTCTTCACCCACTGTTCTTAATGATAATGGCATCTCAACTATAAACCTATCCTTTCACCAATGGATTTAACTTGACTCTATTGTTCTTTCGTAGATTCAAGCTACTATTTCACAAGAGATTCTTCAAGCTATTATCAAACCCAACCATACTCTAACCTCTCGTTAAGCTTGGTTTCAAATAGAACGTTTATTTCGTGATCAAGTTTCCTCTCGTACTCTCCAACTTAAAGTTCAGTTTCATAACCTTAAAAAGGGTGATCTATCTATTAATAAATATGTTCATCGCCTAAAATCTATTGCAGATGCATTAACCTCTATTGGCAGTCTCATTTCTGAGACACATCTTGTCCTTCAAATCCTCTCTGGCCTGCCTTTTGAATATATTTCTGTTAGTACATCTATCTCCATTCGTGTCCCTCCTCATTCCTTTGTTGAAACTCGTTCTCTTCTTTTTCTTCATGAGTCTCAATTGGCGAGTATTTCTATTCCTCCTTCAAATCAATCAACCACAACCTCTGTTACAAAATAATAATTTTTTACTTCTCATAGTCGAGGTCATGATAAACATTAGAATGGAGGTTGTAACTCTAGTAGTGGACGAGGTAGAGGCCGTCATCATGATCATGGATACTCAAAGCCTTTTGTTGCCGTGCCTCATCAATTCAACCCTCGACCTAGTATTGACTTGTCACGCAAAATGTGTTGACGGGTTGTAATTGTCTCTAATTTGGATGAAAGAGATAGTGAACTGTTATAAATATCAATAGTATTATGAATAGCATGACATCATCTATACAGTATTATGATTTTTTTTATGGGAATTACACAAAACTGACGCATATAAAACAAATAACCTTTTAGGGGTCATTTGGCATGAGTTATAAGAAGGTATAGTGCTGATATAAAAATTTAATACCATCTTAATACTTTGTTTGGTTAGCAAATTAGGTATAAGTTATCCCAAGATTAAAACTAACACTGAGATAACTTATACCTTATAGAGGGTGGGGTAATTAGCGCCGGTATAATTTATACAATCTTCTACAAATTATGCAATTGTCATATTTAATACAACATACCAAACAGTGGATAAAAAACAATCCCAACATAATTTATCCTAGCATAGCTTATAACAGTATAACTTATCCCGACATAAGCCGTATTCAAACCAAACAACCCCTTAGTAACTATTTTGGAAATCATTAGGTTTGCGGATGAGGTGGGTTTGGGCTGGCAAATCATTTGCGTATTTGCACCTTTTCCTTTTTCCCCTTCTAGAATAATGCACTTAGCAATTCTTTGTTTTTTTTAATCCTGTAATAGAAGTAAAGGACCTGCCATAATGATCATGCTAACTTGAACCTTACACTTTATATCTGATTCATGCTCTTGTACAAGAACGATAGAGACATCGAAGTCTTAGAATCATCGTTTAACTAAATAAACATATCCAGAAACCATGTACAATTAATTAACGGGAAAAAAAATTACAAAAGAAAATGAAACTGATGACTCCATGATTCCACTGTGGAATATCCACAGCCTGTATATGCAAAAACATAGTAAAAAAAATCTTCAACACTTCAAAACTTCTTATAGATATAAATCAAGAAATGGTAAATAAGCGTAAATGCTATAGCAATAATGATTTGTTGCCCAATTGAAAGGGTCTTCTCTTTTTCATGCTTAGTAGAGTACTCTTCGGTGATCTTAGCAGGAGAAAATAGTAAAGCCATGGAAATGCAGTCCTCTGTTTGACCTTGAAAAACTGGCCTTCCTATCACATGCTTGTATTGTCCCCCACTCCATGTCTAAAATAAATCAATATATTAAAATTGAAAAATAAAAAAATAAAACAAGTAATAATTCCTATAAATGCTTTAAGATTCATATTGCAAATCCAATAAAGATTTGTTATGATTGTGTTTTCATTTAATCTAAGAAACTGATAGGACAATGTGCTTGGTGGGGACCCTTAGATGTTCGTAATTTTCTATTGAAAATGAAAGAAAGATGCTATAATAACAAAAGGTTGTGAAGTGTAAATATAGGAAAATGGTTGTCTTGGTGCTGCTTGTAGGATTTCTATAACTGAAACTAGTGTTATCAAATTTGATAGATTTATAGTCCAAATTGATGCAGGAGTAACTTTTTTTTTTTTCCGTTTGATACGTTATATATGAACATAAAAAAGTGATTAAATTTGTAAAAGGAATTATTAATAATTACCTGTAAGAGATCTCCAATGGTGACTATAAGGGAGTTTTTATCAGGCTGAAAAGAGACCCAGCCTTTCTTTGAATAAACATGAAACTCTGAGCAACCATTGCTAACATGCAAACACAATGAATGAGGAAACTCGGATCCTCTTATCAACATTCTAATCACATCATATTTCAAGGTGTTCATATACTCTTGATCTCCTTTTATATTTCCCTTATGCTTGTGTAGATAACAGATGGAGTTTGCTGGCAATTCTCCTAATTGCTCCTGCATCTCACCATTTTCATTGATTAATTTTCTAGGAGTAATATTCTGCTGCAGGAATTGTAGGATTCGCCCAGCTTTGTCTTCCATTTCATCCAAAAGCTTTTCCATCTTTTCACTATTGGCATTAAAATTAAATAATTTTATTTGTACGATACGCCAAGGTGAATTATCAGCTAATAGAATAGAATATCTCACTTTGAAAGTCATCATCTAGCATGCAGGCGAATCATGAAAAGCAAGAATAAAATGAAAGGAAAAAAAAAGTAGTACGTGATGCTAATGATTTTAGCTTGTGCATACTATAAACAATGTAATTAACAAAAAGATTGTCGTTACTGTAATTTGCAGCAAGTAATCAACTAAGAGGTCATGTTTGACATATCAATATATGTTCGAGTCGATAATTAATTATGCATGAATGCTTGTTTACTACTTAATCATAGACAGTTAGACAGACAACTATTATACAAAATTCGACCATATATATCAGGACAAGAAGGGTATCTATCCAGCTTCGACAATGAGAGAGATTGCATTAATCAGTGTCCTCCAACTCACCATAAAGTCATACCCCTCTATAACAACATCCTTGTATAATAACACACTTTACTATAAAAACTAAGTTCTTTCGGAACCAATTTTCATGTTATGTTATAATATGTGTTCTCTATAACAACACTTCGTTATAACATCAAAAAATATTTGAAACAAATGAGGTTGTTACAGAAGTTTGAGTGTATATTCCTACTTCCTAATATATAAATAGCACACTCTCTAAAACCATTTATTGTAAAAATTGTATTCATCTCTAACATAGAGGTACACAATATATAGTTCCTCGGAAAATTCAAGCTAGATGCTTTTACCATGCAGACATGTGTTCTTTTTTGGGCTGTTTCGAATTATGAGCTATGTTGTTTGGATGGTTCAAAAATATTTATTATATATTATTTTTACAATTCACACTAAGTGCGGAAGTATTTTTGAAGAATTTAAGCAATTAATTGATTCCTTAAATGATCAGAATTTACGCTAAAAATGACATAAAAATTTTCATACTTGCGTCTAAATCCATTCTTACTACTACAAACGATTGACTAGTAAGTTTGTAAATTTGAGTTACCTGAAATTCGAAAATCCAATTGGCCAAACTCCCTCCATTTCCTTGTTGAAATTTTGATCACCTCTGCACCAAACGAACTCTTCACTCGTCGCTCTGTCTTCCTCTCCATGAAACTCCTCAAATCCATATGGTTTCTCCGATAACCTCATCAATTTTGCCTTTCCCTCCCGTGAAATCTCAAAGATTCCGTCACCGACGGACAAGACTGATTTGATGAGATCTCCTGAAATTCCATGATTAACCACCTCAAAGCACCCAATCGTTGCAACCGAATCCAGAATTTTCGAAATTGATTCACTGTTTAACGACGCTAAGGACTCATAATCGAGTTTTGATGGATTGCGAATGGATTTTTGCCTGGGAAAGACTCGATCAGGAAGCCTAAGGTCTGGGACTTTGAGCGAATTTTCTAGAAATTCCGTAAGTATTTCATCGTTCGTGACGCAGGATCGCCGTCCAGAGGCGACCGGAGATGGCGGTGGTGCACGGAAGTCGATGACAGAATTCTCCGGCATTGTTTCAGGCGAAACTGCCATCTTTGTGTTCTTTTTTTTTTTTCCCTTCTCACTGAATCTAAAACACACTGCTGATCAATGTGGCGAAAATGCTAGAATTATAAAAGTGAAAAAGAGAGGAGGAAGCAGTAATGATGGGAATGTTTGGAAAGTCGCATACAATTGGAGAATCGGCATGTCCTTTCACTTTTAATATGCTCTGCTTTTTCAAATCTTAACTCTGCTTTACAGGTATGATGTGTTTCTCTTCTTCCTTGTTAAGTACCTTTTGCTACTTTGGAATTGACTACTACTATATTGCCAGCTTGACATGGACATGGACATGGACATGGACATGGCGCTTTGTTTAATTGACTGATTTTATTCTGTTGTTCTAGTGTCTTTGTGGAGTGTTTCATACTCTAGAGTTTCACGACAATTGATGCTGTTGATTCATAGACATGCACATTTAAAACATAATTTTCCTACCTTCAAATCAACGTATAGATTTCACGAGGGAATTTTCTTAGATATTACTCCCTGCGATTCAATTTATATTTATGTGAATTTGTTTGACTTGGTACAGAGTTTAAGAAAAAATAAAGATTTTTAAAATTTGTAGTCCTAAATATATCAAAAAAGGGTCCAGATTATTTGTATGAATATAAATTAAAAATTTAAGCTAAATTGTTTTCAAATTTAAAAAGAAATTATTCCTTTTGAAACGGACCAAAAAAAAATAGGTTCCATAATATAAAACTGAGGGAGTATAGTATCTCTTTAACATAGTAAAAGTGATGTAAAAATTTATGATTTATTCAAGTGACCAAAGGAGCACTAACTCTAACAAAAGAAATCAAAGAGGAAGGGAAAAATGTAGGAGAAGTATGGTCCAAAAACATTTATTATGGTGCTTGTACTATATATCTCGGAAGCACTATCCGGGCCTGTTAAATGATACATAATTTTTCGGGTCCATACGATTAATTCTTGAACGCATTCCAGTAAGAAGGGAAATAACTCTCGAGTAGATGGTCTTAAATTTTGTCCTTGTTTTATGAATAGCTTTTAAGTTTAACAAGTATTATCTCACGCTCGTCTTATGGGTATCACTTTTAAATTTTAATCTTAAAAGTCTGCCCATTGAACACGTGGGGGTGAAAAGTTAAAGATCGCCAGAAAAAATGTCATATTTCTGATTTTTTTTTGAGTAAGTAACTTAGCAAAGGAAATTACGGACTTCTGAGCCAATAGAGAAGTCTGGCCCATTATGAAAATTAAATGGTCTGTCGCTGAAGCTGGATTCTAGCCCAAATGCCCAAAAAGAAGTGTAAATAGCATAAGCTAGCCAGTTTTCGAATTGGTCATTTAAAAATAACGAGTGCTTGTTAAGTCATTAAAAAATAGTCACCATTTTGCTGCAATAGATATCGGTCCAGCATAATATACTGGAGTTCAGTACACTTGTGTATGAACTTCCAGCATATTATGCTGGAACTCCAACACGCGGAAAGTTCCAGCATAATATACTGGAGATTCGAGCACCTGTGTATGGACTTTCAGCATATTATGCTGGACTGGTATACTTTGTTGGAAGTCAAGTATATTATGCTGGAGTATTTTTCGGATTTTGAACAGTGTTTTCGTTTAGATTTATCTTTACATGAAAAGTGGCTGAATTTCGATTACTTTTGAAACTGTGACTATATTTGAATAACCATTTGTAAATCTGGCTATTTTTAAATTTCTCCCCAAAAAGAATGTTCTACTAATCCCTTCTGTCTAGGGGTGAACGTTCGGATTGAATATGAAATTTTCAATTTGGATATTCGAGTTTCGGATTAAATAAATGACAATCCAAATCCAATCCAAATAAACTCAAATAGGATCAGATAATTTAAGTTCGGTTTTGAATTAATCGGTTTATATATTTCGAATTATCGACTTTGAGCCAAAAAATTTTATATGTTTCTTATTCTCGTAAAATGAACATCCAAATAAAGTATTCATGTTAAATTACCTAAAAAGTTTCTCATTTTCAATGCAATCATGCAAATAAGTATTCAAGTCATGAATTTATTATCAAGAAAATACAATAAAGACATTACTAAACCCGATTAGAAGTAGCAATAGTAAAACTACGTCCAAATAGAAAGTATTCTCACAATAACTTAGTAATTAGTATTGAATATATGTGATATTATTTAATGGGTAGAGTATTTGATATATTACTATTGGCATATGGATAAAGGACTATATATAAAGTATAAAAATTTTGGATTTTCAGGTATCCACAAATATGAAGTACCAAATTCAATATCCGATTAAATCCGAAATCCAATTCTTAATTTTAAAATCCAAACCAAATATTTAAAAAATTTGAATTTTCATTTTGGATTATGATTTGCCTAAACTATGTCCACCCCTACCGCTGTCTACCTCAAAGAGGCATGGATCTTTATTCCACTTAATAAGATTTTAAATTTGAAACGACAAATGAGTTTAAATGCTAAAATGTTAGCCAAAGTTCCATTCAAAAAGTGTCATTATAATTGAGATTAGAGGATTTCTAGTTTATGTTAGTCTCCAATCGAAACGTTTCTAGAAGTATAACAAGGTCATAACTTGTGTATAATAAGGACAATTTTACAATTATGGATACTGTATTACGACAAGCAAACAGTGAACTATGACAAAACGAAAAGGATGTGAGAGTACTGAAGTATAGGAGCAATTTATTTTTATTTTTATTTTTTTGAGTGAGCTTGCCAAGTAAGAATATATTTATGTCTTTCTACAATAACAACACAAATGACCCAGTGAAGTTTTATTAGTAGGTTTTGGGGAGGATAGTATATACGCAAACCTTACCCCTATCCCGCTGAGATAGAGAGGTTATTTTCGGAAAACCCTCGGACTCAAAAATGCAAAAGAAAAAAGACGAAAAGCGGAAAAAAAAAATGAAAAGACATTTATGTCTTTATCAACTTGGTATTAGTATTTGCACCACTGAGTTATATATGTTTGAGGGAGAGTAAAATGTACGGGTTAAGCCGTATTTAGTAGCAAATATATATAAATTATTAATTTAAAATCTGAAATTATAAGGTTCAAATTCTAGGTTTGTGCATCTGTATCTATTGATACCCTAAAACCAATAAAAATTGTCCAAACTCATTGGGAGATGAGATAATGCGTTTGCGGGACACATGACATTTTTTGTACACCGAAAGACTCGTTGGGATATGAAGTCAATAGTAGAAATTGGGTAATCTTCAACATTCTTTTACCTTATGATGTTCACATTTCCAAAGACCTAGTCCGAGATCCACGTAAGATGGTTTTATTCAAGTTTCATATCTGTTGAAAAACGACTTTACATCACACACGAAGTCGCCTAATTTGGTTTCTGCTACCTGAATATTGAAACTGCTACATAGTTTTCACATTTTATGCCCTATTAATTCCACCCACATTGAATTATGCATGCCTGATTAGAGTTGTTTATTATGCTAAAAGGCTATGCAATCTTTTCATTTTATTTTAGATTAGATACTTAATACTTAACTCTTTGTTTTATCGGAATCCTGAAAATGTGAGCTAGCGTTTGGACATTGATTTGATTGAAACTTGAAATAAGTGTTTTTGAAAAATAATTTTTGAAAGTTGAAGTTATATTTGGACATGCATTTTATTTGAAGAAAAGTTGAAGTTTTGTGAGTGGAAGAAAAAAATTCGCCCAAAAATCATTCTAAATCAATTTTTTGGAACTTGAAAGTTTTTTATTTTTTTTCCCCAAAACATGATCATATTTCATAAACAAATAATATTTTTAAATTTTTTTTTTTTTTTGAAAATATGAAGCCAATATCTATGGCCAAACGATATTAGACTGTTTCTTCTTCTTCTTCCTTTGTTTTTTCCCTCTCGTTTTGGTTGAAGATTATTCATTGGCTTATCATGTTAATTTATTTAGTTAAACAGTTACCAATAGTTAGCTGGCGGATGTCGTATAGTTTAACGGTTTCAACTGCATATAGTTTTGTTTTAGAAAAAGAGTGTAGATATATATATAATCATTAAAATTTCAATTAATACTAAGTTTTGAACCTATAACTAGAAACATGCAATTGATTTATATTTAAAATATAAACATTGAGTTCATCACATTTAAATTCTGAATCCACAAAAATTGAGAACTTAAAATGGTGATTCCACTTGTCAATCACTCCAAGCGAAGCATATCACGTGTGACGTGTCAGCTTCCGGGTATAAAATAGGCCAAATGGGGCTGTCTTTTTCTGGGTCGGTATAATGGGCCAAAGCTAGCCACCATCAACAACCCAATGGGCCCACTATTTTTTCTTGGAGTTATGCAACAATTATTGTTGGGGATCAATAAAAGTCAAAATATTTCAACCAACTTGATGGCTCAATCTTCCAAGCATATCCAAGAATTTCTCCCAAGTTTGAAATGTTGCAGAATTCTTCGTCGTAAATGAAGTTGATTGAACAAAAACACAAATGCTCTACGAATCATAGGATTTTTCGTTGGACCTACTTCAATTTATTAGTCACAAACGTTCTAACGAAAATAAGACAAGTTGTGACTTTGTGAGTAAAAAATGAGAGGAAAACAGAGACAATAAACCTTTAAAAAAAGTTATAGGTAAAAGTAGCTTTACTGTTAGAAAATTTTGAAACTTCAACAAAGTCATAAGTTTCACATTATCTTTTCCATTTATTGTTATTTCGAACATTCTCTTCACTAAAATGTTCGACAATGACGAAGCCGAGCTAATTCAGCAGATCGAGAGGCATATGATATGAGAGGAAAATCCTTACTTATACTCCCTTCTGCCTCATTTAATGTGACACACTGTTATTTTTAGTCCACTTCAAAAAAATTTAAAAATTATTTAAACTTTAGCATCTCAATTTTTCATCGTTCTCATAACTTGTTTCTCTTTGAAAAACCATAATACAGGCTTATTAGACAAAGAGAGGCGGATATCTAACGACCCGTTTTGGCCTAATTCAACAAACAAAATCCAATTTCTCATCTTAATTAGGGACGCCTCAGTGTCAAAGACTCTTAAGTGTACAGTGTTTGTATAAAGAAGAAAAAACTTACCGACCTCTGACAAAGACTTGGAAATTATAGTTGAAAGGATTGTTACTCGTATGTATTGCTGTAAAATATAACAATAATAATTTTTAAATTTTAAAAATCAGTAAGAAACTTCACTAGCGCGGGATTAACGCAGCCGCGCTAGTGGAATGTACTAGGGACAGTGAGAAACCTGACTAGCGCGAGTTGAGTGCGGGCGCGCTAGTCCAGGCGTCCTTAGTTTTTTTCTATGAAAAATAATATAAGAATAAACCGAACCCACTGAATACACAGTGTGTCCTTAAGGATATTATTTCCCTCAAGTACCCGAGGTGTTGGAATATATCCTCCCAGGATAGAACAATTTAACTCACCGGAGTGTTGGTACCAAAAACGTCGGTGATAAACAAACAACTCGAAGGTTGTGAATCACACTGGAATATTTGGTGCAGAAGAAGAAGAAGATCAGAAAATTTAGTAAGTAAATATTCTGGGATTCAAGGTATATTTCTAGCCAATTTAGTATTGTTTCTGAAAAGGTTTTGCAACCTTTCAGAATAACCATAGCTGTTGGAACAAGTGTGAATCCTTTCAGAACAACCATAGTTGTTTTCAACAGGTATGAATATTGCGGAAAATTTAAAAACGGATTTAAAATAATCCGGGAAAGAAAACAGGTCGTACCGGATCGGGTCGTGAGTCATTTCGGATTCGAAATTAATTAAATTCATTAATTAAATAATTTGAAAAGAATTTTGTCCAAAAAAGATTAATCAATCAATCTTTGACCGAAGCCGAGCGAGCGACGACGGCGCGAGGCTTGCCTTCTTCTCAACTCTTTAAGAGCTAGAAGAAGAGCTTCTCTATATATACACATAGATTTTCTTTCCTTCTTCCAATAGAGACAAAGTGCACTAATTCAAAATTTCACTTCCCTCCATTTCCTTTCTCACCATTTTCCATTCACTCTTTTTAAGCTACACCAAACTTAAAATTAAATTTAAACTACACTAAGCTTAAAGACCAACATTCTTAATATTCATCCCTTTCCCACTATATAATTTAATTACGTAGGTAGGTGAACAATTTTTCTCTAATCAATCATATACATATGCGGTAACTAACCGAATTAATAATACGCTGTTTTCGTGTAAATATTATCGTATATATCTTGCAAATTAATAATACGCTGTTTTAGTGTATAAATTATGAAAGTTTTAATCCAATTTAAGAAAAGCGTGTAACTGGCTAACTGCCCTAATTTCAACAGTTGAAGTGTATCTTTCGTGGCAGAGATAGTTGCAGACAAAATATGCTTGTTCAATAGGAACATTTTGTAAGTAAAGTTGAAGCTATATATATGTATAGTTTTTGTTTCTCAGAGGAGAAAAATTACTGTAGAAACTTTTTAAGAATCTTAACTTAGTTAGGTAATGAGACGTTATCTAACATAATTAACTAACCGAATATGAAAATATATATATCAATAAAATAGTTTTCTAATTACCCAAAAATTGTGTAAAAGATTAAACCCGAATCACGAATTTAACTAACCATCATGGTTTCTAGATATAGTCTAATTAATTGAAGATTCAAAGTTAAGCTGGAGGATTTGATGGTCAAAAATCATAATCGGTGAGGTCCTTTTTCGATCACTGCACTTTTTTGTTTTTGTAGTTAGATACTAGTATCTTTTTTTCGTCATTTCCGAGCAAAAATTAGTAAAAAAATAAGAAAATTAAACGTTGGAAACGTGGGGAACATCTAATATTCCATATTTGACAATTTCTCATGGTGAGCGTGAACAAATTGGTATCTTGAACTACGCAAGAGTTTTTTTTTTTTGGCCCATCATTTTTTTTGTTTGAAGGTGGTGTGTAAGTCAGTTTATATGTATTTTTATTATTTTATCAGATATTTTATACCTAGCTTTTAAATTTGAACTGTAATTTTAAATGTTTGTACATACTTCATTGACCATTAGGTCGGATCCTTTGGACCCCTTATTTGTGCCTGAATTTAGTTAAAAAATACTCTAATAATTGTAAACTTTTGGGTCGAGACTGAAATTGGAACATACATTTTAACTCAATTCTTTCGCTAAATAGATTTGTCTCTAGAAGAAATTGATAAAAATTTAGTTTCAGTAGGAAAGAGATGGAAAATTGAAAGGAATAATATATCAAGATGAAATCAAACTTCAAAGATTTGATGATGGGCTCTTCAGGTGCAACGTAATATATTTACTCTTTAGGAATAGTAGGATAGAAAGTGTATGGGTCAAAATCATATTGAGGATAGAGTCATATAGAAAAGGAAGTGAAGAGCGACTCGCAAACCATTACGAGTGGCGTGGTCGACTAGTAATTGCATGAACCGAACAACCCATCGATCAATCGTGGCCAAGGTTGAGTAGTATAGCTAGAAATAATGGCTAGTTGTGTATTGGTATCTTTAGAGGGAATATTCCGCTCTTATTGTACTTTGGAGTTTGCTCGGAATATCCCATATAAATGCAAGGAAATAAGGGGTAGAAAGGGAGGTAATATTCCACATGATAAGAGCACTTGTAAAAGGATAAGCTCTCAAAAAAAATAGAAAGAACTACTTTTAGAAGAGATTCAACATTTTTGTAGATTATCTATTGTCATTTCCGTTAGAGCCAAGAAAGTGCATAATATTCTCTCATATTTTTGTCATTCATCATTGTCAGAAAAAAGGAATCCTTCACCCTCTTTAATATTGAGTGAATCCGTCTCTCTATTTACATTTATTGACATTTAATGTTATTTATTGCTTGATCTACTTACATGCTATTACATTCAATCACATTTATTGTTAACACTTTTATTCAACCATACCACTATTCGTATTATCCATCTCGGATTTAAAATTAATTAGTTTTAATTAGAATTAATTTGTTTAAGTAACTTATTAATTAGTTTAACCAAAAATTATTATTTTTTGGGTCAAACAGAAAGGCTATTGTCTACGGAAAAATGGTGCGCAATTCATTAATAAGAACTAACTTTAGATTAGGTCTGGTATTTTCCTTGTAATCAGGCACGTTTGATTATAAATGTTGTGCTCTTTAAATGAAGGATTTTTTTTCTTCTTCTTTTGATTAAAATCATTCCCCGTCGAGGGACAGAGGCGGAGTTAGAATTTGAACCTTATGGATTAGAAGATTAGAATTCTTTTAAGTTACTGGATTCTAAATTAATAATTTGTACATATTCATTAAAATTTTTAATAAAAATACAAAATTTAAAAAAAAAACTAATAGGTTCGGTCAAACTCGCGACCAACACTGTAGCTCTGCCCCTGGGGAATGTGGAAGCAGAACATTCAGCAATTATAAATTATGATACTCCTCTTATTTTCCTCATAGTTCATTATGATTACTCTATATATTTATCTACTTCATCTTTGTATATGTTTCTCTCTTATGATTAACAATGCTAGATATATAATATCTTTCATAAATAAATAATTTATCAAACATGATGAACTATTAAATTCGCAGTTCGCATATCATCATAGGGTGGTGCATTGCTTATGATTCCTTCGCCTTCAACTAGAAGTCTCGGGTTTAATTTTGAATAGGAATAAGTGTTTTATTTTTAGTGTGAAATTTTCGGTGCGAATTCAAATTTAACCGAGCCAACGTGGATACCGGCTAGAAACCAATGCCATGTGGTGGTTTGTTTTATACATTCTGTTGCTTATATTAATTAATTGTTAATGTAGATGTAGACGTAGGCACGAATTAATAACATCATTGGGGAAATTAAGCTTTATAGTTTCATGAAAGTGAAAGTATGCTTCTGGTCTAACGTCCAAATGTCCAATTATTAGTTTTAAAGCTTCCCCGCTAGCATTATGTATATCAGACTCAGTCAATCAACTTTTTAAATCTCCAACAATTAATTAGAACCAACTATAGAACTTTTCTGAAATCTATCTGCTATGTTTAGTTTCAAATTTATCATTACTACTTATTGTAATTTGTCATTTTACGATAAATAATAATGACATCAGATTCAAGTTATTAATTATAACAATCAGATTCCAATTAATAATAGCAATCAGATATTAAGAGTTCTTTTCTTAGTGTAAAGGTTCAATAAATCAATAACTTATCAATTCCAATTTATTGGTATTGCTTATAGATGGATCCTTTCTATTGTGTTGAGTCCTTAATTACTTAGCTAAATCTAATATTTTCTCAATGTTGTAGATATTTTTACATATTTTTGAGACAAATGGCCCTTTCATTAATGATTTTACGTTTACTGCAACCTATGCGAATGTAAAACCTAATGTAAGTATGCTATGTTACGTTAATTATATACTTGGCAAATTTGATGTTTAGTTTTCTTGAACTGAGATTTTATATTAACATTAATTTAAAGCTTTTAGTCCATTTAATGGCTCCTCTGGTGCTTTGTTCGGACCATAGTACGAGAGGTTCCTAATTTCGACTTCGATTTCTTATACTTATGTTCTTGCTTTGTTTGCCTTCACCGGAAAATCAGGGTGCTCAGTGACCCATTTTTTCCCGTATACTAATAGTATGTTAGTTAGTGCTTATCAAGAGATTTACCTATTAAGTGATTTGAGTTTGTAAGTATTTTTTAGATCTCAGTGCAAATATGGCACTATAAATATGACACAACTAGTTCATATTAAGTAATTGTACGTAAATTTCTTGATAAATATTAATTGATAATCTGGTAAAGATATCAACTAACTTTCACTAATAATAACTTAAAAAATAATTATAATATTATTATATATAACTTAAATCCAATTTTTTTAAAAAAGAAAATACTGTATCACCGTGGTTAAAGCTTCCTAAGTACAAGTTCACAATTTGTTATTTTACGTATTTCTTTTCTCTACAGAGGGATATTTTTAATCAAATTAATTTAATATTTCGAATTGAAATAAAGCTGCATGCAAATTTGATCTTGTCCTTTCAATTCTAAAAGTTTTTATTGAGCAAGTTGTCCATTTATCTTACGTATACTTGAAATAATTGATACAAGCATGCATCTAATATACAAACATGCACGTAAAAACAAGAATATTATAATCCAATGTTGGTCGAAGCGTGATAATCGTATAATATCACATAATTTCCAGGAAGCAGTGTTAGAATTATGTTGACCAGTTGAGTTGTATATAGCCACCCCCACCAACCCAATCCAGTGAAGCATTATACTGTTTTGCAAGTGGACTAAGCCTTCATGTTTGAATTCAAACCTGTCAAAACCATAAAATGATATTGGAAAAATGCTTTTTAATATAAATTGCCTTAGAATAATCTATCACAATTTCAAGACCAGCAAGTGGAAATCCATAATAAATAAAATAAGAATCACTGAAATAAAGCGTCATAAAACATATATATATATATATATATATATATATATATATATATATATATGTATGTAAATACTTGTATTAGACATTTATACCAATTCAATAAATACATGACATTTATCTTTGTAAATATGTTATTCACTAAATCATAGTTAATTAATATATATTTTTACCTTAAGGGGTCGTTTGGTTAGGAAATAAGTTATCCCATGATTAATTTTTTCAGAATTAGCTATCTTGGAATTAGTTATCTCATCCTTCCACAGAGATAAAAAAAAATACTACAATCCTCGGATAACCAATTTCGGGATCAGTTATAATATAATTTTACCAACAAAACATAAGATAAACTCTTATCAAATTTAGTCCCGGACTCGTACCAAACGAGCCCTAAGTAATCACATAACTATGGTGTAAACACATGACGCAGAGTTAGTTTTCACCGAAATTTACTTCCTTTAGTCCAATTTCATTTGTCATTTTAGCCAAACAAATTTGGTCTAAAATACTTGTCCTTGGTTTAGGCAAAAAACATTAACATTTTCTTTCTCTAAACCCACCGTTACTACTTAAAAAGGCATAGAATCATTTATTACTTATTTAAGGAAATTTAACCAATTTTTTAAATAATTAATATTAATAAATAATTTTATGAACGTGTAATCTAATTATAATTACAAAACCAGCAAGTAGATAATAACAAATAAAATAACACATGGGGCGACAAAATGTCAGAGAGAAATATACAATAAAGTATCTCTCACACTACTATTTGTACCCTTCGCCTTTTGAGTTTTGATTATATATAAATAGGCATGAAGTTTTCTAAGATCATAAACTCCGTCTTCACAACCAGAAGAGCGTGAGACCCTTTCAATTAGAACTGGTAGGAAAAAATCAAACACAAATTCACAAAACAAAAATTTATTTAGAATTGAGCCACCAACCCCGTGAGAAATCCCCTCTCTCCAATTCTCCATATATATATGAGTCACATACAAACATCTTTCTCTGCTCTGTTTTTCTGCAGTCTTTGTTCAATTAACAATTTGTCTTGTTAATTTCTCTAATTGAGCTTTAAATTGTATTTCTAAAGCGACAAAAAAGAGAAATTAAGAGATTTTTGTGAAAATGGAGGCAAACGGTGGACCGAGAAGGCTGGGGAGTAGTAGGAGTAGTATGAGCAGAACAATGAGTCGAAGCAGAAGCAGAGCAAATTGGAATGTAGAAGACGTGTTCAATCCAATGCCGAGCAGAAGAAGCACTCGTGGCGAAGAAGATGAAGAAGCTCTCACGTGGGCTGCGTTAGAGAAATTGCCGACTTACGATCGGTTGAGAAAAACGGTCCTTAAATCGGTCATGGAAAGTGAGAATAATCAGGGCACTAAAAAAGTTGTTCATAAGGAAGTTGATGTTCGGAATCTGGGATTGAATGAGCGACAAGAGTTCATTGATCGATTTTTCAGGGTTGCTGAGGAAGATAATGAAAAGTTCCTGAGAAAGTTCAGAAATCGAATTGACAAGTAAGTTTCGGCACGGACTAAAAATGAAAAAAACTCTTAATTTTTCACTACTTTACATGAAATTTTGCTCTGCCGCTCCTTTGATGGTCATTCCTGCAATGGAAATAAGCGAGACGTTGCTTTGTTCCTACCTATACATAATTAAATTTACTTCTATATCCTCCTTTTATCTTGGGGAGTAATCAAGACTGATAATCTCTAGTCATTACAGCTTTAGATATTAATATTAAATACTAGCTATTTATCTAGGTAAGTTCATTAGAATGAAGGAGAAGAAGTTTGGATTATTAAAAGAGTAAGAACTATGCTACTAATGAAGCGATTATGATTGTGATCGGTGGCGGAAGCACGTGGTGGCAAGTGGGTTTAACTGAACCCGCTTCATCGAAAAATAATATTATGTATATATATAAATTAGGATTATATTAAAGCTGCATAAATTTTGTATAAATATTTTATTTGAATCCACTTGACAATTGTTATTTTACGACTAAAATTATATACTTCTAAGATTGAACCTGATTATATAAAATCTTGGGTCCGCCTCTAATTGTGATGGTAGAACTGTAGGCAAGAGAGGGATGTTTAATTTTCATTTTGATGAAAAATTATCTTTTTACTTCTTTTATGGGGTGGGATGGGTTGGTGAAGTTATCTTTGTTATAGAAGTGTCTTCGGTTTAATTATAAGGATGAGTCAAATCTCCGACGACTACAAATCATGTCACATATTTTAATTTATTGATCGGTTCTTCCGTATGCATTGCATCACAATATATGCAGCTTGCGCTAACCAACCCCTTCCTTTTGTTTTTCTAACTCAAGTAAAGGGAATATGCTTTAAAAACCTAACAAACCCAAAACCAGTATTGTTGAACCCATCTATCCCCAAATAACCAATATTTTGAACAGCTGTATCCACAAATAAACATACATTTTTTATTTTATTTTTGTTTTTGCTTATAAGTTAAATAATATTGGACTATGATGAGTTTTAATTGAAGCGACATAAATATTAAGAATTTATATAGTCGAATTGGATTTGCTGGTGAGGATTGAGACATTGTTGGTTTGTTGTTTGTGGTTGTTTTGCAAACTTAACGCAGATCACACTTGCCGCTAGTCGATCGACTTATCTTTTATGTTTTCAAAAAAAAAACAAAGGAAAAGACGAAAAGTTAATTAGAAACGGTGATCAAGTCGTGCAGCTTTTGTTTTAGGAATCAAAGAAGGCATGTACGATTATGAACCATTTACCTACAACTATATCAAAAGTCAATGCAGCTAATAATGCCTATTAATGCCGATTGCCGAATACGTTATCTCCACCCTTACGCGTATGATGACAAAGCATCAAGAATAAAGGATCTTCGTTCGACTGGGGTCCTCGTATATAATATTAAAAGAATGCAATAACTTATAGTATACAATTAAAATTTGTATTACACTAAATTTGTATGTTTAACTTGTTCTAGCAGGTAATTTGTCTTGTTTTTTATATCACTATGTTCATTTTTGGGCGATTAAATCTAAATATTGTTTAGAGTATGAAAATTCTTTTATACTGTTCATGCGTTAAACTCGTATTAAAATCAGTAAACTTCTAGATTTACTTAAAGTTAATTGCATATATGATTGTGTGGTTGCAGGGTTGGGATTACACTTCCTACGGTAGAAGTTCGGTACGAGCATTTAACTATAGAGGCAGATTGCTATATCGGCGACAGAGCTCTTCCTACGCTGCCTAATGCTGCTAGAAATATTGCTGAATCAGCTTTGAGTTTTGTTGGAATTAATTTGGCAGAGAAAACAAAACTTACCATCCTTAAAGATGCTTCTGGAATAATCAAGCCCTCTAGGTAATTAATGTTGTCGTTAGTTTTCGTACTATTAACCTCATATGCTTTTAATTGTTAGCCGCATGCTACTGATTATAGTATTACAAAGTAGGAGTATAAATTACTGACTACTTTTTCTTGTCATATAACTCTATATTTGAAGTTCCAAATTCCAATACCAGTTTTTTTTCTTCTTTTTTTCTTGAAAAGTCAAACAAGATAGACTGATAGAGTATGTTAATTTACTTTATGAAAATGAGAAGCATCCAATTGTCAAAGGGTACGTACATCCAATGCTGACTTTTTTTTTGTAAAAATGTGTAAACACAATCTCCACAGGATGACCCTTTTATTAGGTCCACCATCTTCTGGGAAAACGACCCTTCTGCTGGCTTTGGCTGGAAAATTAGACCCTACCTTAAAGGTCAGTTACTTCTATCATGCTTATAATTAATTAATTATTTGCTGCCTTCCCATTTCAGACTATTATTTTATTGTAAAATGTGAACATTAAACAAGCATGTTAATTATATGAAATGAAATTATAAAACAGGTTGGAGGAGAAATCACTTACAACGGGCACGGGTTAAAGGAATTTGTACCACAGAAAACGTCGGCATACATTAGTCAAAATGATGTTCACGTTGCTGAAATGACTGTTAAAGAAACTCTTGATTTCTCTGCTAGATGCCAAGGGGTCGGCTCTCGATATGGTATAACTTCTCGATCCCAAGCAAATTGGGTCGGTTATTTGAATCTTAATTACTGTTTGTGTCGCTCCATTTAAACTTTTTTCTGTCAATATTATACAAAACAAAAATAAAAATAAAAATAAAAAGTACTATAGGTTTTTTCTATATTTTGTGAGGGTATATGTACTTGTTTTTTCTTACAAAACAATATATGTAAATTCTTAGAACTGCTGACGGAGCTTGCAAGGAGAGAAAGGGATGCTGGAATCTTCCCGGAGGCTGAAATCGATCTTTTCATGAAGGTAACTGAAAACGACTTTGTAAATATGACACATTTTCATGACCTAAGAAATTAAACTGTTTTTCTAGTATTTACTATAGTATTTTCTTAATCCCTTACGTGATGTCACAACAATATACTAACGTTGTGGTGTTTCTTTCAATGTTGTAATTTAGGCAACTGCTATGGAGGGAGTTGAAAGCAGCCTTATCACTGATTACACACTCAGGGTAAGTGAGACTAAGACCCTACCATTTCTCTCAATTTTTTTGTTTTCTTTTTTAACTTTATGTTTCATTAAGCAATAAAAAAAGAGGGAATTTGGCTTTTACTTACAACTTGTAATCGACTTTTGAAAAATATTAGGTTTTGATGTGTCTGAACTAACCACTTTCCTGTTTCCTCTTTTCCTCCCACCTTTTTCTTAAAAATTTCGATGCTTTCTGTTTTCGGGTCAAAAGTCTCCCCTCACCAACTCTCTAATGTTCAGACGTTTAGTCTACCGAGCACAGCCCTTTGACGTCTTTGAGATTTGACTTCTATTTAAAAAAAAGGCTTTTTTTAAATTTTTTTTATTATTGGTTAGAAATTATTATTTCTACACAAGAAAAAAATAGCTTGAATTTTCTTTTTGGGGAAAAAAAGCGGTATTAGGTAAACAAACACAACGTTGGTTGTTGAACTAAATATACCAATATTGCAGTTGGAATTGTGATGAACTAAAAAAAAAATAAAAAAATGTGCAGATTTTGGGACTTGATGTGTGTCGGGACACCATTGTTGGGGATGAAATGATACGAGGCATTTCTGGTGGCCAGAAGAAGCGTGTCACTACAGGTTAAATTCTAAATTCCCTTCCCCTTACCATTTGGTTAAATAATGCGCACTAACAGTCTATAATATTTTTAGACTATCAACATAAATTACCTTCAATAAGATTAACGAGTATCAGATTATAACAAATACGATCTAATAACTTGGAAATAAAAATTTATAATTTATTATAACAGATTAAATTATGCAGTATTAATATATATAATTTGTTTAAATAGAGGTCCTCCCATGATTATAACTAGAAATATTTGGCCATACCAAACCACACCTCACAGTCTCCCACATAAGTCTGCGCGACTTTAACGCACTTTGTTGTTGGATGACCACCAAAATATCTCTTTCACCTAACTTAATTAATTTGACTATATTCTGAAATAAGTAGTATCTTAATTAAGACTTTGTCTCATTCAAAAGCATAAGTATTACTTTTCCTACGCGACACCTCAAAATGATAATAAATAGGAAAATTGAAAAATGTTAAAAGATTCAAGATTTAAATTTTATGGGTTCAACCTCTAAAAATTTTAGTATTAAAGTTATGGGTTCATATCTACTATTTGTTCCTATTTTAGATAGTTTTTATATATAAATTTATGTTCCACATCGAAAGTACTGGATTCAATTAAACCCGGTACTGATACGCTGGATCCGCCTCTGTTAAAGTGGAACGCTGGTCCATTATAATTTACTTGTGACGAACCTGGTAACATATTACTCCCAGTAACTGCTTAGCTTTACGTTTTAAAGAAACGTATAATAATAGAAACTAGTAGTAAAAACTTAGTTTTTTCCATAAACTACCGATATAACTAAGAAAAAGAAATTAAAAGAACCTTAACATGATATTACAAAAAAGGAAACTCGTAGCAATTTGGTACAACTAGAAAGTATTTGTTAGTATCGAAAGTATTAATAGTAACTGCTACTTAAATAAATAAAACTTTATCTTTTTACAGAAAAAAACTTAAAAGAATGGTAGAGATCTAATCAAAATGACAGAAATAATATTCTTTTTAATATCATAAACACATTAATTAATAATTTATATGATTATATCTACGGAAACTGATTTTCCCCAGAAAAGGTGATAGTCATAGGAGGACCTTCGGCTATAGTAATGGGCTAATAATGTTGGGCTTGGTGCAGGTGAGATGATCGTTGGGCCGACAAAAACACTATTTATGGACGAGATATCTACTGGACTGGACAGCTCCACCACATTTCAGATAGTGAAATGCTTACAGCAGATTGTACATCTCACTGAGGCCACTGTTTTGATGTCTCTCCTTCAGCCTGCTCCTGAGACATTTGATCTCTTTGACGATATCATTCTCTTATCTGAAGGCCAGATTGTTTACCAGGGCCCACGTGAACATGTCCTCGAGTTCTTTGAAACTTGTGGTTTTAAATGTCCGGAAAGAAAGGGTACTGCTGACTTCTTGCAAGAGGTAATCATCAAATGAACCTTAAGAAGCTAATGGAACTGCATTTTAAATAACGATCTGTCAGCTCACCTGAAAGATAACATAGATAACTAACGACTCATAAATTTAAGCTGTTCGGATCCTTTAAAAATATTGTCAGATATGTGTCAGATCCTCCAAAAGTCATGCTTTTTTGGAGTATACGACACCGGTGAGGCTGCAAGCAACATAGCTCATAATAAGTGGATTAGTAACATTTAAAATAAAGCAGACAACATGCTATCACAAGTTACATTACACTATTGTGTAAATACTTTTTATTCTGTAATGCATATGAGTTAAACCCATTTTGTCACTCCAGCATAATCTAACACGTAACGTGTTGAATAGGTTACCTCAAGAAAGGACCAAGAACAGTACTGGGCAAATAGACATAGACCATACCAGTACATTTCAGTAACTGAATTTGCAAAGAGATTCAAGCGCTTCCACGTTGGCTTACGTATAGAAAATGAGCTCTCTGTTCCCTATGACAAAACAAGAAGTCACCCAGCAGCTCTAATATTCAAGAAGTACACTGTCCCTATACTAGAGCTTGTAAAGACAAACTTTGACAAGGAATGGCTTTTGATCAAGAGAAACTCTTTTGTTTACGTTTTCAAGACCGTTCAAATCATCATCGTTGCACTCATTGGATCAACTGTGTTCTTGAGGACCAAAATGCACACTAATACTGTAGATGATGGCGCTACCTATGTTGGTGCACTCCTATTTGGAATGGTCATCAATATGTTCAACGGTTTCTCTGAACTCTCAATGATCATACAGAGGCTTCCCGTTTTCTACAAGCATAGGGACCTTCTCTTCCATCCACCTTGGGCTTTCACTTTACCAACTGTGCTCCTAAAGGTACCAATTTCTGTGTTCGAGACTATTGTGTGGATGGTCATGACATACTATACCATTGGTTATGCCCCTGAAGCTAGCAGGTAACTCAACAATCACTTCACACATTTTCTCATTGTATATATGAATCTCTAAATAGATGTCAAATACAGCTGATTAAGTTATTGCATCAATAATATAATGGATTAGCCAAAGCATGCAGCGCTCTAAAATAATATGTCGCTGGTGGTTTTATCGACATATGTGCGTACCTTGGCTGAGTATACAAATTAACATTACTGATATTCTCTCATTTTCAGGTTTTTCAAGCAATCACTGCTGACTTTTCTGATCCAACAAATGGCTGCTGGATTATTTAGGCTCACTGCAGGAGTTTGTAGGACTATGATTATTGCAAATACTGGTGGAGCACTCATGCTCCTTCTTGTGTTCCTATTGGGTGGTTTCATCCTGCCTAGAGGTTAGTTCAAGAACATTAACATGTAGAAGATAATACCATTCAACAGAATATAGCAATAGCAATGCGTTGATTCTTAAAGGCAATAAATTTTACAAATTAAAAATAAAAGATAAAATGAAAGGAGGTAATAGAATATGTACATCGGTTACGCTGACACCATTAGTCTCAGTAATAACATTCAGGAACTCCAATCTTATCTCAGTGTCCTCTTTCTGGGAGATTATTCACAAGTTTCAATCACTGAGATAGTGCTGCTTTACTTGTAACAGGCTCAATTCCAGACTGGTGGCGATGGGGCTATTGGATTTCACCTCTTTCCTATGGGTTCAATGCCTTCACTGTAAACGAAATGTTTGCTCCAAGGTGGATGAACAAATTTGTAAGTTCACTTCTACGTTCTCCTTGACTTTTACCTCTTTTGACCATATTATCAAGTGAAACATGATGCAACTCCAGAAAGGAACACTGTGATTTTCGAAGTTCATAACCATATGCAATCCATTCACAGGCTCCAGATGGCACTACTAGATTGGGTCTGCAAGTGATGAAAAATTTTGACGTCTTTACTGAAAGACGATGGTTCTGGATTGGTGCTGCTGCTCTTCTGGGGTTCACAATTCTCTTCAACGTTCTTTTCACCTTAGTCCTTATGTATCTCAGCCGTAAGTACTCACTCCTCAAAATGTACAACAGGATATGCTATTCAGTGCATTATCTAAACCTATTAAATCTTGTCACACTATCAGCTTTAAACAAGCCACAAGCTACTTTATCCAAAGAGCAGGCCAGCGATATGGAAGATGATCAAGAAGAAAGCACGGGAACCCCAAGACTTAGAATCAGCCAGTCGAAGAGAGATGATCTCCCTCGATCCTTATCTGCAGCAGATGGGAACAAGACAAGTATGATCTTTAGCCCATCAATAACAGAATCTGCTTGGGGAATATAAGTAATGCTTACAGTAATATAATTCTCTTTGCAGGAGAAATGGAAATCCGACGAATGAGCAGTCGTACCAGTTCTAGTGGCCTCTACAGAAATGAGGATGCAAATCTTGAGGCTGCAAATGGTGTCGCAGCAAAGAAAGGAATGATTCTGCCATTTACCCCTCTGGCAATGTCCTTCGACGATGTGAGCTATTTTGTTGACATGCCACCTGTAAGAGCCATATCCTTTCACTCATTTCTCAATAATTAGTGCGATAAATTATTGAATTGTAATCAGCTCAACCGTAGCTCCTCAATCTGCTTATCGGGGCGTGTTCTATGACTGAACTAGAATCTACTTGATGATTTTGTCAGGAGATGAAGGACCAAGGAGTGACAGAGGACAAACTTCAATTGCTTCGCGAAGTAACTGGTGCATTTAGGCCAGGAGTATTGACAGCATTGATGGGAGTCAGTGGAGCAGGGAAGACTACACTCATGGATGTTCTAGCAGGACGTAAGACTGGAGGCTACATCGAAGGTGACGTAAGAATATCTGGATTTCCAAAAAATCAAGAAACATTTGCTAGAGTTTCAGGATATTGTGAACAAACTGATATACACTCACCTCAAGTAACTATCCATGAGTCTTTGATATTTTCGGCTTTCCTCCGGCTCCCTAAAGAAGTCAGCAAAGAAGATAAGATGGTATGGAACGACACCTCATTATGTTATAACAGCTTTATAGTTGAATAAATACTGAAAGTTTTTCTTTTCAGGTTTTTGTGGATGAAGTAATGGATCTGGTTGAGCTAGACAATCTAAAGGATGCAATTGTAGGGCTTCCTGGAGTTACTGGTTTGTCAACGGAACAAAGAAAAAGATTGACCATTGCAGTAGAGCTTGTCGCGAATCCTTCAATTATATTCATGGATGAACCGACTTCTGGTCTTGATGCAAGAGCAGCAGCTATTGTCATGAGAACTGTAAGAAACACAGTAGACACCGGGAGAACTGTTGTCTGCACAATACATCAACCAAGTATTGATATATTTGAAGCATTTGATGAGGTAAAACACGAGATCTTCTCAACTGTCATACCACCCAGTCTGAAAAAAAAAAGCATATTAGCTCCTTAAGCCCCATTTCTCTAATATGTACTTTCTTCTCCACATCAGCTTCTTCTCATGAAAAGAGGAGGACAAGTAATCTACGCAGGTCCATTGGGTCGACATTCTCAGAAAATTATTGAATATTTTGAGGTACTTAATGATTGCTGAATTATCATTCGAATTTCTAAAGAACCACCTCAGTTTTTGCTTATAAGTTTCAACACAAAGTGTACTAATTCAATCATTTAATGCAGGCAATTCCGGGAGTTCAAAAAATTAAAGAGAAATACAATCCAGCAACCTGGATGCTAGAAGCGAGTTCAATTGGCACAGAAGCCCGACTTGGAATGGATTTTGCTGAATACTACAGATCATCAGCTTTACATCAGTAAGTCAAAATAAGTGAACTGCAAAAAGTCTTTAGCTCATTCGGAACCAAAAAAAAAGTAGTAATGATGTATGTGGTTTCATGCAGACGAAATAAGGCTCTTGTCAAAGAGTTGAGTGCACCTCCTCCTGGAGCCAAAGACCTCTATTTTACCACACAATTTTCCCAGCCAACATGGGGTCAGTTTAAATCCTGCTTATGGAAGCAATGGTGGACTTACTGGAGAAGTCCAGACTATAACCTTGTCAGATTCTTCTTTAGTCTGGCTGCAGCACTATTGATTGGGACAATTTTCTGGAATGCTGGCAGTAAAAGGTCTCTATGTCTAAATTAAAGTTAACTCAGAGGCTTCACGAGATTGTTTAACCAGACAATCTAAAAGGCGATTACTAACTCCATCTTCTGTTTTTTCTGTGATACAGACAAAGTAGTGGTGATCTAATGACAGTCATCGGGGCAATGTATGCAGCTGTGCTGTTTGTTGGAATCAATAATTGTTCGACTGTACAGCCAATTGTAGCTGTCGAAAGAACCGTCTTTTATAGAGAAAGGGCTGCTGGGATGTATTCAGCTTTACCATATGCTATGGCACAGGTAAGCATCATTTAACTAAATGGTAACTCTAGCACCAGGGAAGAATAAGACAAAACTAACGCATACTAAGCATGCATATCATATATTTATGATATATTTTCTTACTCGGTCTCAATAATTGCTACATTTGGCTTGTAGGTATTTGCAGAAATACCATACATACTCGTCCAAACTACATACTATACTCTTATAGTGTATGCTATGGTGGCCTTTGAGTGGACGGCAGCTAAATTCTTCTGGTTCTATTTTGTAACCTTCTTCTCCTTCCTATACTGGACGTACTATGGAATGATGACCGTTTCCATCACACCCAACCACCAAGTGGCCGCGATCTTTGCTGCAGCTTTCTATGCACTTTTCAATCTTTTCTCCGGTTTCTTCATCCCCAGACCAGTAAGTCAATCTTCTTTACAGGCATTGAAACATATAAATAATTGAACATGACTGGGATACTAATATTTCTCATTAAAATCTCAGAGAATTCCCAAGTGGTGGATATGGTATTACTGGATCTGTCCAGTGGCATGGACTGTTTATGGTAGCATTGTGTCACAGTATGGTGATGTGGAGGATACTATCCAAGTCCCAGGAGTGTTTCCAAACCCAAGGATTAAGGACTACATTAAAGATCATTTCGGATACAATTCGGACTTCATGGCGCCAGTTGCTGTGGTTTTGGTTGGTTTTGCAGCCTTTTTCGCCTTTATGTACGCTTACGCTATTAAGACATTGAACTTCCAAACTAGATAGGTAGATATCTATAGGTATAAGGGCTTGTAAATATTGCCTGAAGCCACCTATTCTTTCAGAAAATTTCGTGGCAATTATTATGTATTATTCATAAGAGTATAACAATCTATAGAGACATCAAAAAGGTTATACACCAGTAGGATCTTTAGTATGCATTGTATTTAGGAATTTTGGAGAACTAAGGATTGTTCATTGTTATGAAACTCAAGCGTAGTCTCCTCAGAGTAGCACAAAAATGTAACTTATAATCTGCTTGCCGAGGGCAAAATGTAATTGTAAATTACCAATGCTTATAAGCAATAAGAATTCTGGTTTTTCTACTTCATGGAGTGTAATAAATATTGTTCACAGGAAGAATCGACATCCATAAAGTTTGCAATCGAATTTAAGATTACTAATATACACCCACAGTTGCCACCTTGGCTGAGCTTGGATGAAAAGGTAGAGATCAAAGAATGAAACAGCCTCAGATGAGAATTACTTCAAAACATGAGCAGTGTAAATTAGATTGGGATAAAGATTGTATTGGGTAAAATCGGTTCATGTTAAATACTCGAATAATAGAGCGATATGTGGAACCGGAGACGGACGGAAAAGGAGGCAAGTGGAAACCAAGACGGGGACAACAACTTCGGTTGGCACCGGGCAAACCCCGAAGGGAATATTGCTAAAAAGGACAAACAAATATTTGCCACCCGATGACATTTAATGAAGAATATTCCACAGTATTAAATACACAATCCATTACAGAGAACTTTTCCATTCATATCCTATTGTTGCACATTCATCGATGCCCCCATAATTGTCATTTAATAGGGGCTGATCATAGGAACTTGTTCCCTAGGTGTAGCTATAAATAATGCCTTCAACAACCATTGTAAGGACACAGAATTTTTGATAAACTTATGCTACACATTATTTTAAGCTCAATAATACTTTATTTTCTGTCTTGTGATATTCTCATTGTTGTCTTCGGAAGCCTTGCTCATGTCGTGCCCCCCTCTTTCCTCACCTTTCGGATCGGTCAGGGTATTCGACATTATTTGGATAACCCGTTTCCTTTTGGGAAAGGGATAAGGAATTGAAGAGTCGCCACCTAACGATTTTAAAGTGCGTTAGGGCACCTACTAAAGGTTATTTACAAACACAAATTAGACAAACCAGAGATAGGGTAAAGGCTTGAAATTACTTCAAGAGGAAGGTATTAGGCACCCCTCGAAGTCCACAACTGTGGTTCCTGGCCCAAAAAAACTTTGTGAACAGATAGCATATAAGCAATAACCACATAGGTAAATAGATGAAGGTTTTGAGAAGATTTGCAGTCCAAGCACACATATGTGCTTGAGTTTAAAAGATTTAAAGGCTAAGCACATATACAAAATTCCGGAGGTTTTACAATCTAAGAACACATGTGTAAGGGATAGGGGAGGAGTCCTAGGTTGTTTATCCAATAGGATCACATCAGTACAATGCCTGGTAATCACTCCTCAAAAGAGGGGATACACGTCGCATTAGCGCACCAGATATCATATCCATGTCTACCCTTCCCACCCCTTAGTGGTTATTAAGCGAGTTTATTTAACGACCTCTATGCGTGCTGTTACCCGTCCCTTCTTAATGGCCCTGGAGGAATTTAGGACTTCTAAATATAGGCAGTTCTAGACAAAACCCCTAAGGTTAAAAGGATAAAATTCTAAGCGACATGCAAGAACAAATAGGACTTCACAAATAAATGCAGGAAAAAGCAGTTAAGAGGCTCAGATTTACCTCCACAGATAATACACATAAGCAGCACGTCTCAAACACAAACAAGAGGCAGTTTTATTAGACAGAACCCTAAGACAGGATATCTAAGTGAATATCAATGCACATAAGTATGCAACTTTATTTATAAACTCAATAGCAAGGACCTAATCAGTTTGCCTACTGATTTTAAAACCTGTTAGCCTTTAGACAGTAAACACAACCCAAGCAGTGTTCCGGCTTTTAAAGAGATTGATTACCTAAGGCTTTCCTAGGCGTGGGGTTGTGCGTAGTAATTACCAGAATTGTTAAAAACAGTTCAGAGGTTGTTTTACCTAAAAGCATGTTGTTCTAGGTGATACGGTTATGCAGATATTCTTACTAGTTTTATTAAGAGCAAGACAATTAGATGTGACATTGTTTTTACCTTTTCGCGAGTCAGTAGTTAAACTAGGCGTGGTTAAGTAGATGTAAACAAAATCCTAGAGCAGGATATCTAATATGCACATATTAATGCAGGATGGCTAAGACATAATTTCAGGATGCACATGATTCCTAAAGCATGATTTCTAAAATGCACAAAGAGTTACAAGGTGATTGGGACATGTTTTTAATGCACAAGAGTATTAATTTTATCACTCTAGGAGAAGGATTTCTAAGTGGGAGGCACAAAACATGGATGAGATGCTGAAACAGTAGACATGAAATCCTAGGAACATGGTATCTAGTGCATGCTTGGCATGGTTTGAATGAACATGCTGGTCCTAAAACACGGATTCTAATGCATATAGAAACAATGTAAAACTTAAAACATGATTGCTACCCGATGATGTTAACAGAACTATATGGCTACCCTCCCCACTTCACTAGCCATCCCCAATATCTGTGTACAAATATTATTACAGATCAGCTGAGTAAATTACATAAATAGATAAAGGAAAAGAAGAAGTTAAACTATAGGGAGCCTGAAGAACAGGCCCAGATTCCCAGAACCTCAAGTGCCCAAATGTTTCATAGCCTTTCTCATATCCGGGTGTGTCAGAGTTCCCTAAGGACCTCAAGGGATCCCGGGCAGTGCTCACATCCAGATTACATAACATAATTGAGTAAGTGCAGTGTGGAAGGGCCAACCCTAGTGCATCAGACTTCAGAGGGATCTCACAGGAATCTCAAGGTAGTCATACGCTAGAGGGGCAGAACCTAAGGACCTAAGAGTAGAGTGATAGTGCTGGACATAGTTTTGAAAAGTGTTTAAATAGGAAAGCAGTATTTGAAATAAGGGATTCAGTTACAATATTTTTATAAAATAGGAGAGTTGTTTAGCATAAAACAATTTTGATAAGAGTGGTGGAATCAAACGAACAACAGATCAAACACAGAGCCCAAACAGGTTCAACAATACTTAAATAACAACCCTTCACGTAGGGATGATTGGGGACTGGGGACACATAATACACATATAATAAACACAAGTGTCTTAAAATTAAGGGGTATCTAATAGTGTGAATAGTGAGACATGAATTCAGGAGTGCTAATTAGAACATAGTCACAGAATCAGAAGTGCTTAGGGGGGTTCATGGGATTGGGAGATGACATAGTATAGGATTTCATAGCAGCAGGGAGGACATAGAAGAACTAAACATGATTGAGCATAGCATCAGGGCAACTTAGGGTAACAAATCAATAAGGCATACCAGAACTAGGCTACTAGTACACAAGTATCAAAACAGAATTGAGTCATATTGAATCAGATTACAAGTTTATAAGAACATGCTAATTCTAAAGACTTAAGACATAATTAGCATACTATATGAAACAATGATACAAAGAGGTCAATTACATGTTGAACAACAAAAAAACAGATAGAAACAGACCAGGAACATGATAAACTGAAGAAGTAAAAGAAACATATTGGTTTTGAGACTTAAATTGAAAATCAGAGCATACCAGTAAAGGGACAGTAAACACAAAGGTGAAGGAGGCAGGAGAGCACAATAGTTAGCCTTGGCTTGCAGCCAGCTAACTCAGAATAAAAGTAAGTGACACAGAAAGAGAGCAGAATCCTTTGAGTGTAAGAGATAGAGTTTGAACTAATGTGTTCGTGTCTTAGTGTCAATGAGAGAGTGCATATATAGTAGTTTGAAACTAGGTAGGACAAGGTAATAATAAAAGTCAGGCAGTGATCGGGGAATCATAATCAATCAACATAAGATCAATATAAGTACTCCCTTCAATTAAGGTGTTAACTTTGAACGGTAATAGACATGCAATAAATAAGGAAAGATACCATATGACTAGAATATAACACAATAAGGAAATAATTTCAGCACAATACCAGTATAGAACATGTAATTGAGGCTAGGTTCAGAGGATTCTAATTAAGGAAATAACATGAGAATTAATTTGACAACATAGTCGACCATAAAATAAGGCTAGAAATAAGCTAAGGTCGGAAAATCAGCAGGGAAATCATCATAAGGGATTAGTGAAAGGTATCAATCACAGGGAATCAAGGGTTCAAATAGGAAATAGTACCGATTAGGGGGAATCAACACAAATTGCACAGAATAAACACATGATAAGCAAGGCAGAAGGCAAGAATTAGAACCCTAATAGACATGGTAAAGTAAAGATCATATAGAATCAAGGATTCAAACTAGAATATATTACTGATAAACATAAACCTCTGAGAGTTAGCGAGGTAAGAACATAATACGCAGAAATAGGTAGAATCAGAAACCCTAGTAAGTTAAACAGGGTGAAAATCACAAAAATACTCAGATTAATTGAAGCAAATTCATGAGAATCAAACATGCAAACAAGTTTGAGAGAACGAACAGTAAAGATAAACTCAAAACCCAAAGACTAAACCAAGAAACTTAAGATTTTCAACATAATAAATTAGATAAAGGAAAAAATTAAACAAATCGTTTAAACACACTGAAAACCACAGAATAACACTAAAGTCAGAAGAAGAATCATTTTTTGAAAAGGGGTTAAGAAACCCTAGTTTGAAGATGAAGAGATGCTTTAGGAAAATAGGAAAATCTTTAAGAAAACAGCAAAATACCTCGGAATATACCCAGATCTATTGCAGATCTAGGAAATCCAGCGTAAAATTAGGGTTTCAGATAGAGAACCCAAAGAGAGAGCGAGAGAGTCGGCTTAGAAACCACAGGTTCTAGCCGGAGATGGGAGGATGTTACTCAGATGGACATGGACTGCCTAAGAATGACATGAGAACCATGGGAGGTGAGTGAACCGCCTTCTGGTTCCTTTGAGGACCTCAAGGCAGCAATAACCCGGTGTGGGAAGGAGCCATGAAGGATGGGATGGTGGTGAGACCACCATAGTTACCGGCAAGTCGACGACCGGTGAAAGGTTAGGTTTAGCAGAGAGAGTTTGAGAGATGAGAGAGATGTGTAACGACGGAGTTAAAGAGAGAAAATAAGAGGGGAAGGGGGGGGAGGGGGGAAGTATCTAGGGTTAATTAAGGAAAGGGGAGATCTGGACCGTTGATTAAAATTGATCAATGGTCCAGATTAGACAAGGGATTGGGTCGGGTAGGATAGTGTATTGGGCTTGGGGTATTTCGGCCGTTTTTAATCAGACTTGGGTCTGGTTTAATTAGGTTATAAATTAAATAGAAGTGGCTATCTGTTAAATACCCCATGTAAATTAATTAAAAAAATTTATAAAAAAGTAGCCGTTAATTATAAAAATAAATTTCATGCGTAGAAAATAATTAAGATGATTACTTAGTATTTTAAAAATACAAGTGATTAATTTTTTGATAAAACATGGTCAACTTTATCAGAATAGAATCTCCAGAGCCTTCAACAAGAGAGTCAAGCCAAGACAGTTCACACCGGGGCAGATGGTAATAAAGAAGATTTTTCCACATCAAGACGAAGCCAAAGGGAAATTTTCTCCCAACTGGAAAGGTCCGTATATGGTTCACCGAGTATTGACAGGTTGAGCTCTCATACGTGCAGAAATGGACGGAGAAGTTTGGCCAAAGTCAATCAATTCAGATGCAGTCAAACGATATTATGTGTAACTTTCTATGCTTTTCTTCAATGATGTGAATTGAACTACGCCTGAACTGATTCCCGTTTAATAAGGGATACGTAGGCAGCCCTATGGGTTCGGTCATAATTCAATAAAAATCTCATTTCCCCCGCAATTGGAAACTAGGGCAGAATTTTGAGGAGGACAATAAAAATTCTGAAGCAAGTTCAGTCGATCGCAGCATGTACAACAGTCAGAATCGTCAACCATCTAACTGGGGAAGAATTTTGAGGAGGACCCTCAAAATTCCGTAGCATGAGTGGTTACAATGTCTTGAACCATGTCACGGTCATCGGTTCATCTAATTTTCTCAAAATATATTTTTACTATGTCTTTATAAAATCATGCACGTTTTCAAAATAAAGCTCTGTTTAGCAAACGCTACCCCGATGACGCAAACAGAATCATCATACCAAGAAGAGAGAAGCAAGTAAAGCCAGCGGAGACACGAATCAACCTCCCTCATCTGCAAAACTCACGATTTTTCTTTGGATGCAGGGACAAAGGATAGACAAGCTGCAAAGTCACAATCCTCATGACAATCGCATTATCGAAATCTGCTACCAGCTAAGAAATTCTGCTACTATCTGCTATTCATTCTACTTTCTGCATAAGACTAAACGCTGCCTTCCCTTACATAAGGCTAAGCTCTACCTTCATCCTGTATGAGGTTAAGCTCTACCTCCCCCATCTGCATAAGGCTAACCTCTACCTTCATTTGCATGTGACTAAGCCTTGTCTTGCATCTTGCATGAGACTAAGCTTTGTCTCCACCTTGCATGAGGTTAAGCTCTACCTCCGCATTTGCACAAGGCTGATCTCTACCTTCATTTGCATGAGACTAAGCTCTGTCTCCATACCTGCATGAGGCTAAGCTCTGCCTCCGATTTACATTCCTTTCATCGAGACTAAGCGCTGTCTCTCCAACATTATATAATTTTCTCTTCTTTCGAACTAAGCTCTGCCCTCCACTTTGCAAGACTAAGCTTTGTCTTGTTGAAATCATGTTATTGCATCATGGGCTGAAATATCGCCAACCTGTCCAAAGGCATCATAGTTCGGAGGCACCATCTTCATGGCTCGAGAATGTTATGTCATGACCTGAGGATCTCTCTCAATTTTGCATATCATTATTCAAAGGCCTCATCGTTCCGAGGCGCTATCTTCATGGCCCGAGAACATCATTTCATGGCCTGCGAATCCTTCATCAAACAATCCATGGCCCAGGACATCATGGTCTGAGGACATCATCCCTAACCGTCTGAAGACAACATTCATAGTACAACGGGAGCTTGCATCATATTTAAATTTATGCATAGTATATGTCGGTATTTCTTGTATTTGTAGGTAACCCAGCAAGCGACGGCTACCCCGCAGGAGCGATCCCGCTCCAGTTCCCCTAGCCATATCAAACCTAACCTCTCTCGTAGAACTGTTCATTTATTTAGCCCTAGATGTTACGTATGTTATTGTGATGACTTCACCGATATACTTCGCCGATGAATCCGGAACTACATACGGCCTAATTCCTGTAAAACTAAGGATATGTAGGCAGCTCAGAAGCCAGGGTGCGGCCTAAATCTCTCCCAAACCATTTCGCTCGGTCAAAATTGGCCATCATGTCTTTACCCGACAAACTCTTTCATCCTTTCCGTGTAAAAAGGGGCAGCTGTTGATACCCAATTTTTCCTCAAAATATTTTTAATTTGCATATATAGCTTCAAAATCATGTATCAATAGCAATTGATATTTTTCCACAATTTCCCTATATTTGTATTAATCTATCCAGCATTTTATTTCCAATAAATAATTATAAAATTGCATTACAAATAATTTCAAAAGCATTTTCTAGGTTTTATTAATTATTTTTGGTCCTATTAAGACCAAATTATTTCATAATTAGCTTAATTAGCACCTTTTGATTATAATTGCGATAACTTTGCAATTATATCCCAATCATACGATTTTATATTATTTCATATTGCATTAATCCTTTTCCCATCTATGAGGGCCAACTGTTCATAGCAGCCTTTTATCCGTTTTGCGTCGATGCGCTCAGCTTCTTGTATGATTCTTAAGGAAGGGATATCCACTTCGACAGGGATAACAACTTCCATACCATAAACCAGTAAATAAAGAGTTGCCCCGGTTGATGTGCGGACTGTGGTGCAGTATCCCAGTAAGGCAAATGATAATTTTTCATGCCACTGTTTGTGCTTTTCTATCATCTTTCTCAATATCTTTTTGATGTTTTTGTTGGAGGCTTCCACAACTCCATTCATCTGTGGTCTATAGGCTGTGGAATTCTTATGCTCGATTTTGAAAGTCTCGCACATGGATTTCATCAGATCACTGTTGAGATTGGAGCCGTTGTCGGTGATGATTGACTCCGGAACCCTGAACTGATAAATGATATGGCCACGGACAAAGTCTGCCACGACTTTCTTAGTCACTGCTTTGTATGATGCCGCTTCGACCCATTTGGTGAAGTAATCAATATCTACTAGGATGAACCCGTGTCCATTTGAGGTTGTGGGCTCGATTGGTCCAATAACGTATATTCCCCTATGAATGACACTTCTTCATCGGGAAAATAAATTTTGAGGGGTTCGTATTTTCCTCCCACTAGGTTCTCGGCAAGATGATCTGCTAGTGCTTGCCCCTTGACCGCTTTATGAGTCACATAGACAATGTCGAACTCACTCACCAGGATTTGCCATTTGGCCAGTTTGCCAGCTGGCATGGGCTTCTGAAAGATATATTTGAAGGGATCCATCCTTGATATGAGATACATTGTGTAGGAACAGAAGTAATGCCTCAGCTTCTGGGCTACCCAGGTTAGAGCATAGCATGTACGTTCCAGTAGAGAATACCGTGCTTCATGTGGAGTGAACTTATTACTCAGATAATAAATAGCCTGTTCCTTTCTTCCTGTCTCATCGTGCTGCCCTAGAACGCAGCCAAAAGCTTCATCTAATACCGCAAGGATCTACCTGGCTCTGGCGGGACCAAGACTGGTGATGTTGACAAGTATTCCTTGATTCTTTCAAAAGCTTTCTGACAATCATCGGTCCATTCGGTCACAACATCTTTCTTCAGCATCTTGAAGATTGGCTAACATATAACCATGGACTGGGCTATGAATCGGCTGATGTAGTTAAGGCGTCCCAGGAAACTCATCACATCTTTCTTGTTATTTGGCAGTGGCAATTCTTGGATGGCTTTGAACTTTGATGGATCTAGTTTTATTCCTCGGCGGCTGACGATGAACCCAAACAATTTCCCAGCAGGAACTCTGAACGTACACTTTGCGGGGTTTAACTTCAACTTGTACTTTCGCAGCCTGTCGAAGAATTTTCTCAAATCTGCTGTATGGTCGGTGGCTCTCTTGGACTTGATGATGATGTCATCCACATATACCTCAATTTCTTTATGTATCATATCATGGAAGATAGTGTTCATAATTCTCATATAGGTGGTCCCATCATTCTTTAAGCCGAATGGCATCATCTTATAACAGTAGACCCCCCACGGCATAATGAAAGCTGTTTTCTCAGTGTCTCCCTCGTCCATCCAAATCTGGTGGTAACCAGCAAAACAATCCACGAACGATTTAAGTTCATGCTTTGCACAATTGTCAATCAAGATGTGTATGTTTGGGAGAGGAAAATGATCCTTCGGACTGGCCCGATTGAGATCCTGGTAGTCGACACAATCTTTGACCTTTCCATCTTTCTTGGGTACTGGCACGATGTTGGCTAACCATGTCGGATATTCAACTACCCTGAGAACCTTGACGTTGATTTTCTTGGTAATTTCCTCTTTGATTTTCAGACTCATATCAGGCTTGAATTTTCTGAGCTTCTGCTTTATCGGCGGGCACATTGGATTGGTTGGTAACTTGTGAGCCTATGGATGTACTTAGACCAGTCATGTCATCGTACGACCATGCAAATATGTCTTCATACTCTTTCAATAATTGTGTGTATTCCACTTTCTCTGATGGCGATAGATGAATGCTAATGCGAGTTTCTTTGACAGTTTCTGAATCTCCCAGGTTGACTATCTCGGTTTTGTCCAGATTGGACTTAGGTCTATTTTCAAAATCCTCAACTTCTCTGATAATTTCATCGGGTATGGTATCTTCTTCCTCTGAATCACTGTCCTTTTGTTGCGTTGTCTCATTGCATGTCACAATCATTGGTTCATCAAGACAGGAAATAGTAATGCTGTAAGATAAAATAATGAGAGAAAATGATAATAAATGAATACAGATTCGTTGAAACATAAAAGTGATTTTTGAGTGTTTTTGGAACATTGGAGATTTTATTGGAAAATGCAAAAAATGGAAAAGGCGAAAAGGAAATCATTAGCAAAAATGAAATAAATAATGCTTGTTCAGCCTTGCTACCCCGGGATTCGTCGGGCCCTAGATGGTCTGACAGTCCAATTCTTGAGGAATGATCCCTTACTCACAGCTTGGATGGTAGGGACTTCTTCCTCCTCCTCCTCAACAATAACACAACAGTCCACGTCACCATCTTCCAGGAATAGATCCTTCAAAGCTGCTAGAGTTTCTTCTTCTTTTGACCCCCATATGATATAAGCTTGTTGGAAAGTCTGCTCCAAATATGGTATAGGCTGTTCCAATGGATAGTAGGGACCACGCCATGGTGGCGACCAATATCCATACTCCTGCCAAGTGTATTTGTATCCCAGCCCAAAAGTGGTGCCATAGTGCTTCAACTATATTGGTTTGGAAATCCCCTGAAGATTTTTCCCGAGTCCTCTTCTAGGCTCGTATCCACTCCAGTTCAGTATGCTTTCGATCTTACTGTTCCACCATTTGTCTTTATCCACTGCATTGACTCGTTCAATATGGTGGTAGGTTTCTCCAACCGGCCTTCTTCTACCGTCAATCACCGGGATGGTGTGGCGACCATAGATAGGATTGCTTCCGTCTCCATGGATGATCACTTCCTAGTGGTTCCATTCAAATTTTACCACCTAATGCAATGTTGATGCTAAAGCCACGGCGGCATGTATCCATGGGCATCAAAACAACAGATTATAGGATGCCGATATGTCTATCACCTGAAATTCAATTTCGAACCATGTAGGTCCCATCTGCAGACAAAGACTGATTTCGTAGATGGTAGACCTCTAAGAACCGTGGAAATCCTTTACATTCATAGATCATTCTTTGATCTCGAGCAGTCCCTTGCCCAATTTCTTGAGTGTTGTCAATGGATAGATGTTGAGGTTGGATCCACCGTCGATCAGAATCCTGGTGATGAAGTAGTCCTCACATTGCATAGTGATGTGTAGTGCTTTGTTATGTCTTAGCCCTTCAGGCGGCAGCTCGTCCTCGTGGAAAGTGATCTAGTGACTCTCCAGTACTTGACCTACCACGTTGGCCATTTCTCCCCTAGTTATGTTATTTGGAACATATGCTTCGTTCAACACTTTCATCAAAGCTTCCTGTGTGTCTCTGAATTCTGCAACAATGACAGAATGGATATATGGGCTGGAGTTTTGTTCAGCTGATCGATGATTGAGTATTCCTTGGCCTGCACCTTCCTCCAAAGATCATCTGGGCCTGTCTCAACGACGTGTGTCCTGTTGGAAGCATTCTTGCTAGACTCTGCCAAGTGTTCAGGTGTATAGACCCTGCCGGTCCTTGTCATCCCCTGCGCAACACCATCTTCTTCTATCTTGACTTTACCTTTCCTTCTTGCTTCATCCATGTAATCCCAAGGTACAACCTTGTCGTTGAAAGGTAGCGTGGTTTACACTGTCACTGTGATTGGTGCAGCTAATTTCACTTCAAATGGAATGGGTGCCTTAGCAGGCGACATAACTTCAACCTCGAACGGAAAATGTGTGTTTGCAGGTGGTGCCGTTTCAAACTTGAATGGGACTGACACAGTTACCTCGACGTCTTCGGATGGCTAATCTGGACTATGATGGGATTAAGAGTAACTGCTGGCTTCTTTGGGTCATCACCTTCTATGATTAACCCGATCAACCTCTCTGGGTCCCAATCTCCTTCTATCTCTATCATATTGACACCCCTATGGTTTGGAAGTGGATTTTTGCGAACATTGGGAGAAGCTTCTTTTTCCTGGATGACCTTTTATCGATCATAGGCTGGATCTTATCCTTCATTAAGCGATATTCATAAATTGTATGCCCATTCATGCCAGAATGGTATGCACATGTATTGTTTGGATTGACTCATTGGGATGGATTTTTAGGGGTTATAGCAGGGATATGAGTAACATAACCAGCAGATTTTAATCTTTCATACAACTGTCCGATAGGTTCAACAATGGTAGTGTATTATTTAGGAGGTCTGCGATCAAAGTTGGGTCGAGGTCGAGGGAAATTTTGGCTAGCAGGGGGTGATTGGAAGTGAGATGGCTGAGAGTTTTAGGTATGATAAACAGGAGCTGGTTGGGAGTATCTGGGGGAAGTAGGCTGATAGGTAGACGGTGCAGATGCCTGATATGTTGGTGGAGGTGCTGACTGATAGGTGGGCGAGGATGCTTGATAGGTGAGTGGGGAAGTTCAGTATACCAGCGGGGATTTGGGTCCCTGTGTAACCATTACCGTTCCTGCATCTTTCTTCTTGGATATACAACTAGACTACAAGTCTTTGTTGGTTGCCTGTAGGTCCTCAAAGTTGGTGACCATTCCACTCTTGATACCTTCTTCAATTCTCTCACCCAGCTTGATGATGTCAGAGAATTTACGATTTTCAATCACCATTAACCTCTCATAATACTGTGGGTCTTGTGCCCAGACGAAGAATTTATTCATTTTCTCTTCCTCTAGGGCAGGCCTGACCTTGGCTGCTTCAAATATCCTGCGAGCGGCATACTCGCGAGAAGTTTCGGTGGGCTTCTTTTTAAGGTTTTGAATGTAGAACACGTCTGGTGCATTCTCCGTATTGAACCTGAATCGGTCCATGAAGTCTGATGCCATACTTACCCAGTCGGACCACTTCTTAGGGTTTTGGCTTGTGTACCAAGATAAAGCATCTCATGTGAGGCTCCTCATGAACAATTTCATGTGAATTGTCTCGTCTCTTCCTACTCCAACCAATTTATCACAATAGGTCCTCAGATGGACCCTGGGATCACCTGTACCATCGAACATTTCGAACTTAGGAGGTTTGTAACCCTCCGGTAGTTCAACATCGGGCTGTATGCAAAGATCTTCGTAGTTCAACCCTTCAACTCCCTTGCTTCCTTCAACACCCTGAACTCAACTAGTTAGCTTCTTGAGTTCCTCGGCCAAATTCTTAATGAGCATATCCTTCTCACTGGATTTAGGTGTGTAAGCAATGTGTTGGGTGGAGAGAGCTAGAGTCTCCACGTATATGGGGTTGTTTTGATGACCTGGTGTTTGACCATAGAGGTGGTCACTTGTGGAGTCTTGTGGTTCAGGGATAATAAGCGGGGTATTTATTGGAGCGTGGAAAGTGTTGTGCCAGTGCTGTGGTGGGATAATTTGTTTTTTCGGTGGAGTTGTATGATGATGAGTTGTGGGAGGGTTCTGTTTGTTTGGGGTTATTTTGAGGAGGTATGAGATTTTGAATGACATATGGGAGACTGAGTGAGAAGGACAAATTTGCCAAGTTCCGGACATGCTCAAGCTCCCCTTGGAGTTTCAACAACCTTTGCTCGAGTTGTGACATAGCATCATTCTGAACCTGAGTACCTTGATTGTCAAGACCTTTTGTTCGTTCCGCTGGCGTTGTGTTTTCCTGTCTGATGTTGCCCAAATCTTCCATTTTGCCTTTGCCTTTTCCTTTACGTGGACTAGGAGGAGGAGGAGGTGGAGGGACCCTGGATCTTGTGTGATATGATGATGATGCCATAGTGCACGAACCAACCTTTGGGGAGGGGAATAATCAAAAGAGAAACAAAAAATAAAAATAAAAGGTAGACAAGTCAGTGAGGATCATGAGAAAATATTGTAGTATTTAAACAAATAGTGCAGGAATAAAAGCGTGTCCTATTTTGGGATCCTCGTTGTGCCAGAGGTAGGCCTAGCGACAAGTTGATTTTGGAGAACTTAGATGCAAAGATGCCTCATTTTATTAATGTAAAATAGACGAGTCCAAAACGACACTAATATAATGAGTAGGAAATAAAGTCACTAATGGCACTTGGCCTTATTACATTGGTAAAAGCAATGAAAAGGGAACCTAGACTACTTAGTCCCCGAAGGACCTTCCCCAGACTTGGTTTTCTTGGTTCTGTCAATCAAGTTCCCCAGGTCGTGCATGCCCAACAACAGGTATACCTTTTCTAGATGCCCTCCTTCGTTTCCCTCAGAATTCTGGCAGTCGGCGACCCTTTTTCTTGTCTTTGCTTCTAGCTCCATCAGACGCTGCTCCAAATATTCCAACTTTTCACCAGATTTGACGGCCCTTTCCTTTCACTCATTGATCAGTTCCATATTAGTCTTGTGTTGCTCGCCTCGGACTCACGAACCCTTTTGCGTAGATTATTGTATTTCACCTGAGCCTCAGCCGCTTTGTCTATGACCCTGTTTCTGCTGATGCCTGGCTTAACTATCCCTGTTATGCTGTCTTCCAACCATGATAGGTAAAAGCGTACATGCCCTGCGTGGTATCTCTCGGGCTCGATGGTGTCCTTTTCTATAATAACCTTGAGATGCCACATATGCTGAGCTTCACATTTGTACGGGATATCGTCGTCCAGAAAATCTTCCCTGTAGTGACTCATTTTGGAGACTCGTGGTAAAACTTGCTTTCTACCCGCCTGTCTCATGACCCTGATGGGAACATAGGGATATATACCCCTTAAATCAATCAACACCAGGTGCAGAGCGTCCCTCTATCTGATGATGAATTCACTGGTAGGGAACCATTCGAACATCCATTGAATCTGGTCCTCCGTCAAATTATCAAAAAACTGCGCCCATTCTGTAGCATTTTCTGGTTGAGAAAACCTATCAGGGATGCAGGTCATCCTCTTAGGGTGGTGGAAGGCTATATGATCATTCCACGCCCTTCGTGGAAATTCCTGACGATATTGGCCTCTCTGGAGATGCTCCAATAACCAAACCTGTAGTAGCAGATTGCAACCCTCAAAGTGTTTGGCCCCCTTCTGGCAGTGGTCCAAGGCTCGGTATATGTCTGCTATGATCATAGGGACAATGGTATATGTTTGCCCTTAGATCCCTTCCATTAAGGTTTTGGCTACCTTATCCAGTCTAGTGTGAATCCGGTCTCCTTTGCTTGGAAACACCATCAGACCCAGGAAGCAAACGACTGCGGTGAATATGACCCAAGGAAGTGATAGAGAACTCGTCGTGGAATATACAATAGGATTTTCTATGGTCGTATCATTCATAGAGATAATCAAAAGGTATGTAGGACTCTGTCAGGCACTCTAAACCATCGTTCTTCTTCAAACCCATCATTTTCAGGAACCCCCTAGCGGCACAGTTCTCCGGTACCAACAAACCTGGACTGTCCCAAGGTAATCCCGCAAAGCCTCTTATCTTCTCCAAGAGGGGGGTCATTTCTATGTTGCCAAAATGGAATACAGACCTTTCTCTGTCCCAGAACATAGTGGCTGCTTCGATCAACATGTTGTTTGGTTGAATATACAGTAAAGAGGGAAAGTTCCCGAGGACCCTCTTCACATGGTCTTTGTCACTGGGCGAGAGGCCTTCCCACCAATCCAGCAATAGTGGTGGTATTCTTTGGACCATGTCGAACCTGGGGACTTCATGTCTCATTTTCTGCAAAATAGATAAGGTTATACCCTTACCCCCGCCAGACTCGACTATTTATACACTTATGATTAGCATGCATGCATTTAGTTCTCCAAATAAATGCACAGAACGTGACTGCGTCCGTTGGCAAATCCGGTGGACTTTGGGATAAGGCTGTCTTAAAGGGTTATTGTGCGGATGAAACGTTAACGTGACTAGGTTTGACCATGATGCATGCACAATATAACAGAGTAAGGTTTCTATGGGGTTTTAGACTGGTACCCTCAAGCGGACAACTTGAGGGGGAAAGGTACGGAACTGTCGACTGCACCGCTGATTGACTAGTTTTACCGCAAATAAGCCTTTCCGAATTTAGGGGTGGTATAAAATGGAAGGGTGCAAACACTCATCAAGCGCTGCTATAGGATTTGTATAGGAACGAGTGGAATATGATGTTGAGCATGATTTATGCAACAATAAATGAGCAATAAAATCATGTTGTCATGTATTTGCACGTTATGAAAGCGGTAAATACAACAGTTATAATTGAAAAAGCAGTTACAAAGGAAAACAAAAAGAAACATGTCAGTTTTGATTCTGAAAGGAATAAATACTTGAAAGAGATTAACAATTAATGGCACATAAAGGGGGAAAGGGAAAGGTCGCAAGTATTAACAAAGTAAAGACAAGTTCACAAAGTAGTTTGAAATGGTAAGAGCCTAGATAGATCCCCAGCGGAGTCGCCATGCTGTCCCGCCCCCCTCTTTCCTCCCCTTTCGGATCGGTCATGGTATTCGACATTATTGGGACAACTCGTTTCCTTTTGGGAAAGGGATAAGGGATTTAAGAGTCACCACCTAACGATTTTAAGGTGCGTTAGGGCACCTACTAAAGGTTATTTACAAACACAGATTAAATAAACCAGAGATAGGGTAAGGGCTTGAAATTACTTCAAGGGAAGGTATTAGGCACCCCTCGAAGTCCACAACTGTGGTTCCCAGCGCAAATAAACTTTGTGAACAGATAGCATATAAGCAATAAACACATAGGTAAATAGATGAAGGTTTTGAGAAGATTTGCAGTCCAAGCACACATATGTGCTTAATTTTAAAAGATTTAAAGGCTAAGCACATATACAAAATTCCGGAGGTTTTACAATCTAAGCACACATGTGTAAGGGATAGGGGAGGGGTCCTAGGTTTTTTATCCAAAAGTATCACATCAGTACAATGCCTGGTAATCACTCCTCAGAAGAGGGGCTATACATGGCATTAGTGCACTGGATATCATATCCATGTCTACCCTTCCCACCCCTTAGTGGTTATTAAGCGAGTTTATTTAACGACCTCTATGCGCGCTGTTACCCGTCCCTACTTAATGGCCCTAGAGGAATTTAGGACCTGTAAATATAGACAGTTCTAGAAAAACCCCCTAAGGTTAAAAGGATAAAATTCTAAGTGACAAGCAAGAACAAATAAGACTTTACAAATAAATGCAGGAAAAAGCAGTTAAGAGGCTCAGATTTACCTCCACAGGTAATGCACATAAGCAGCACGTCTCAAACACAAACAAGAGGCAGTTTTATTAGACAGAACCCTAAGACAGGATATCTAAGTGAATATCAATGCACAGAAGTATGCAACTTTATTTATAAACTCAATAACAAGGTCCTAATTAGTTTGCCTATTGATTTTAAAACCTAATATCCTTTAAACAGTAAACACAACCCAAGTAGTGTTCAGCTTTTAAAGAGATTGATTACTTAAGGCTTTCCTAGGTGTGGGGTTGTGTGTAATAATTATCAGAATTGTTAAAAACAATTCAGAGGTTGTCTTACCTAAAATCATGATGTTCTAGGTGATACGGTTATACATAGATTGTTACTAGTTTTATTAAGAGTAAGACAATTAGATGTGACACTGTTTCTACCTTTTCGTGACTCAGTAGTTAAACTAGGCGTGGTTAAGCATATGTAAAGAAAATCTTAGATCAGGATATCTAATATGCACATATAAATGCAGGATGGCTAAGACATAATTTCAGGATGCACAGGATTCCTAAAGCATGATTTCTAAAATATACAAAGAGTTACAAGATGATTGGGACATGTTTTGAATGCACATGATTATTAATTTTATCACCCTAGGAGCAGGATTTCTAAGTGTTAGGCATAAAGCATGGATGAGATGCTGAAACAGTAGACATGAAATCCTAGGAACATGGTATCTAGTGCATGTCGTGCCCCCTCTTTCCTCGCGGAGATCTAGTTTATGACATTGATTGGGACAACTCTTTCCTTTTGGGAAAGGGTTTTGTGTTTTTGCGAGTCGCTACCTAACGATTTTTAAAGGTGCATTAGGACACCAAATGGGGTTCATTTACAACTACTTCACTAACCAGAGATAGGGTAAGGTCTTCAAATTATCCTACGGGGAAGGTGTTAGGCACCCCTCAGGATCCACAAGTGTGGTTCCCGGCCAAACAACTTTTTTATGAGTTTGTACGGCTTAGCAAGCAAGCAAATAAAGGCTCAAATAAGAGGGGATTTAAGTCTTAAACATGTAGATGTTTGAAAGAAATAGTAAAGAAGGTTAGATTTTGAAAGGATTACAATCTAATCATATAAAGGATATCCTAGGTTTATAACAATATGGATCACATCAGTACAATACCCGGTAATCACTCCTCAAAGAGGGGCTACATGTGGTATTAGCGCACCGATCATCATATTCATATTCTACCCTTTCCCACCCCGTGAAAGTAACTTAATCGAGTGTTGGTCTCGACCTCTATTTCATGTTGTTACCCGTCCCTTCCTATTAGTCCCGGAGCAATTTAGGACTTCTATCCTATAAGAAAGGTGCTAGGCAGACCCTCAGGTTTTAAAGGTAAAAATTACTAAGGCGACACATTATAAAACATATAGGACTTCAATTAAGGGGAGCATGGAAAGCAAAACAAAGGCTCAAGTATACCTCCACACATAGTACACATAAACAACATGACTCATACATAGTTAAGGTCCAGATTCAGGTTCAGATCCTAAGCATGGTATCTAAGTGATAACACAAAGACAAATTTATTGCATAACTCAGAGAGGAAGTCTTAATCAGGCCACCCTACTAGTTTTAAACATGTTGACAGTTGAACACTAATCACAAAGGACAGTTCTAGTTTTATTTCTTTATGGCTGATTACCTAAACTTGCTTAGGCGTGGGACAATGCTCAGTAATTACCCAGATTAATAAAGGAACTGTTTAAGTTGTTTTGCCTAAACATGTTATACTTAGGTGTTGCGTCAAATGCAAAATTATCACTAGTTGTTTAGAGACATGGTAAAACAGTTTTAGGTCCTTTTTCATGCATTGGTAATTAGGCGGAGGATGAGCCCTAAAACATGATATCTAATGCACAGATAGGGATGCAGAATGATGCATATACAAAGTCCTAAGCAGGATTTCTAAATGCACAATAATTATAACATTAAGCATGATTTCGGAAGATGCAAGAGTGGCAGTTTATTTTATTGTTGTTTACCCTAAACAGGATCTCTAAGTGTACATGGAAGCATAGAGCATGATTGCAAAGTACTGGTTATTAACACATTTTAACGCAGGATTCTCTAAGTGATATGACTATGAGATGGACATGCTGAAAACAGTAAGTATAAATCCTAGGGAACATGATCTCTAATGTATGAAATGAGTCCTAATCATGGTCTCTATTGCGCAAGTAGGAATATAAACCTAATAAAATGTTTTCTACCCTTTTAATAGCTAAAGAATACAGGCCATTTGCATAAATTACATAACTGGAATAAGAAAAAGAAGAAGCTATGCTATAGGGAGCCTACTGATAGGCCCAAATCCTCAGAACGCCTCAAATGCCATTAGTTCACAACCTTTCACATAATCCAGGTGCGCCAGAGTTGCCTAAGGATCTCAAAGGATCTCGGGCAGCGCTCACACCCAGATTTCATAGCCAAGATAGAGTAAGTGTAGTGTGGAGGGGCCAAATCTTGTGTGTCAAATTTCAGAGGGAACTCAAGGGTCCCAAGGCAATGCTCACACAAGAGGGGCGGGACCTAGTGTCTAAGAGTATAGTGGAAGTGTTTGACATAGTTTTGAAGCAATTTGAATATGAGTAGTTTGAAATAAGTTTTGGAGAACAGCAGATTTTGCTTTTAGTGAAAAACAGTTTGAAAGGGAAAAGGATAAGACAATCTACAGTTTAGAACCATATCAGCATGCATAGTGCAAGGAAGAAGTCACAAATAGGGAAGGCGGAAATTGGGGACAAGTAGTTCATATGTGAAAGCATATATGCACACAGGTTAACACCAGATAAGTACTACAGAACTTAAATAGTCATAGAAATAGTCTATCACAACGGGTTCATGCCAGGAGCTTAACAACATTAGATTAAGGGGCGCTAAACAGAGTTACACATTAGGTCCAGGGGAAGGGTCCAGGATTACATAGTAACTAGGGGTCATGAATACATGCCTATAGTGTTAAGAATCAGGGGTAAGGCAGAATTGTAGTGGAAACATGTAAGAGATAGAGCAATATACATGCTGAACAAAGAGGGAAAGGGGAAATCACATAGACATAACAGACATGCTAATTGCAAGGTAAACAACAGAACCACAAGTAGAAACATAAGAGAAACAAAAGGAATCGTAATACAAACAGAAACATATTATTTTGGATCCTGTAAACTTAAACTGAAAACATATCAGTTGGGTGAAAGAATGAGTGCAAAGTGGAGACCAATAAAGTGAAGAAAAGTAGAGCAGCAGTGTGTAGAGAAAAATAACAGTATAATCACTCAGTCTTGGCTTTCAGCCGACTGAGTAACAAGTAAACAACAAGAGACACAGTAGAGTATGTGTGTGTAAGAGAGTTCAGAACAATGTATTGTTCGTGTCTTTGTTATGGAGAGAGTAGAGATATTTATAGTTTAAGACAGGCAGAAGAATAAGGTTAAAATAACAGTTTCAACAGTAATTATGGGAGTAAGCAGTCAATTAGAATCAAAATTGGTAAAAGACTTCCTTTGATTAAGGAGCCATACTCAAACATAATACGCAGTGACAAATAAGGAAAAGAATTATGTAAAGAGTATTTTAACACAATAAGGAAGTAGTATAAGTATGTTATAGGTATATCACATGTAAGTAAGGCTAAGTTCAGAATTCTATTTTAAGTAAAATATATGTGAGTTAATTTGACAACAAAATCATTTATGGAAATAAGGTAAGACATAATTTATATTCTGGAAATCAGTAAGGAAACCCTCGAGTGAGGTTCTAATTACAGGAAATCAATATCAATCAAGGAGAATATCACACATTAGCGGGATAGGCATGATACAAACAAAGAGAAACAGGAAATTAGTACGTCTTAATTAAGGAAATACTCAAAAATCAGTAGAGAATATTATGCAAAATCAGTGAAGTATCAATCATAGAGGTTCAGGGATTCACAAATAGAAAAGATAGCACGATTTGTCACAACATTATGAGAATAAGTGCAATAAACATATAATGGACAACAATTAGAACCATAGGAAGACTAGTAAGGTAAAATCATATAGAAGTTAGGGATTCGTATAGAACACAGTACGAATCACAACATAAACATGATATAAGAAAAAGTAATCGAATCTAGAAACCCTAATAGGCAAACATGGGGTAAAATCTCAAAATCAAGAAGTATTCATGAGAACACAGTAAACATAATAGAACAGGTAAACATACTATCGCAAACAAACTTGGAACCACAGATTGAAACCGCGAACTTTAGAGTTTTTTAACAAAAATGAATCAGCCAAGATGGGGAAAACTCACACAATGTTTAAACACGGTAAAATCATAAAATAATGCTGAGAAACCAGAAAAAGAACAATTTTGAAATGGATTTTGAAAACCCTAGTTCGAAAACTGAAAAATAGTTTAGGGACCTGAAGAATCTTTAAAGAAAACATGGAATGAACTCATGATAGGTATAGATTTGTTACAGATCTAAAAGAATCGGAAGATTTAAAGAACTAGGGTTTCAAAGAGAACCCAGAAAATATAAGAAAGCCTTAAAATGTTGCTAGCTTTAACCCAAAGGTTATAGATCTTACTCAGACGGTCAGAGGTGGCCGGAAATGGCATGAGAAACGATGGGGCGAGTGAACCCCCTTCTGGCTTCTCTGAGGGCCTCAAGGCAGTGATACCCGGCGTAGGAAAGAGAGTCATGAGGTTGGGAGAGTGGTGAGACCACCATAAAGGCCGGCAAGGCAACGACCGGTGAGAACCATGGCGATTCTAGCAGAGAGAATTTGAGAGAGATGACAGAAGAGAACGTCGGAGTGTAACGAGAGAGTGAGAGGGGGAAATGAGGGTTTGGGGTAGGTCGTTTAGGGTTAATTAAGGTAAGGATAATCTGAGCCGTTGATCAAAATTGATCAACATTTTAGATTAAAACACAAGGTTGGGTCGGGTGATTTTAATGGATTGGGACTAGGTATTGGGTTAATTTAATTGGGGTTGGGGCCATATTTAATTAGACTAAAATTAGAACAAAATTGGCTATTTGTTAAATACCCGATTAAATAGATACATAATTAATAAAAATAGCTAATAATTACATAAAATAAAATTAATGATAAATAGGTGAAATTAAGGTAATTGAATAATATTAAAAAATATAAAATAACTAACTATTGAATTAAAATTGTATAAAATGTATAATTAGGCTATAATTGCAAAATTGTTGTAATTATAGCCAAATAATGCCAAATTGACTAATTTGTGAAATAATTAAATCCTAATAGGATTAAAATGATATATTGAGCTAGGAAATATTTTGAAATTATTTATAATATGATTTATGAATAATTATTGAATATAAAGTACTGAATAAATTTAGAAAATAAATTGATAATAATGTGGAAAATTGTGGAAAAATACCAGTTATTATAATAAGTGATTTTGAAGATATATGTGCAAATTTAAAAATAATTTGAGAAAAAATTAGGTATCAACGGCTGCCCCTCTTTATCCGGGAAGGATGAAAGAGTTGTCGGGTAAAGACATGATGGCCAATTTTGACCGAGCAAAGCGGTTTGAAGAGATTTGGGCCGCACCCTGATTTTTGAGTTGCCTACATATCCCTGGTTTTACAGGAATCAGGCCATGTGTAGTTTAGGAGTCATCGACGAAGTATGCCGATGAAGTTTTGCAAGAACGAACGCAACATAAAGGGTTGGACGAATAAACGGTTTACGGGAATGGTTAGGAGAAATGGAGAGGGGCCACTCCTGCTAGGATGACCGTTGCTTGTCGGATTACCTGCAAATAATCAATACAAGCATATATTGTGTGTAATTTAAACATGATGCAATTTCCCGTCAGACTATGAATGTTGTCTTTGAATGGTTAAGGATAACGTCCTCAGACCATGATGTCCTGGGCCATGGTTTGCTTGATGCAGGATTCGCAGGCCATGAAATGATGTTCTCGGGCCATGAGGATGGTGCCTCCAAATCATGACGCCTTTGAATAATGATATGCAAAATTGAGAGAGATCCTTAGGCCATGACATGATGTTCTCGGGCCATGAGGATGGTGCCTCCAAATCATGACGCCTTTGAATAATGATATGCAAAATTGAGAGAGATCCTTAGGCCATGACATGATGTTCTCGGGCCATGAAAATGTGCCTCCGAACGGTGACGCCTTTGGATAAGTTGGCGATATTTCAACCCATGAAGAATGTAGTAGTATGATGCTGACAAGACAGAGCTCAGTCTTGCGAATTGAAGGGCAGAGCTTAACCCGTAGAAAAAGCAAAATAAATAGTGCTTGAGATAGCATTCGAAGAAAAAGTAAATTGGAGGCAGAGCTTGGCCTCGAAAGGCAGAAAAGTAGCCTTATGCAAGTGGAAGGAAGAATGGTAGCCTATGCAAAAAAATGCAGATGGAGACATCGTTTAGTCTCAGAAGGCAGAATGGTAGCCTTATGCAGATGGAATGCAGAATAGTAGCCTTATGCAATGCAGATGGAGGTAGAGCTTAACCTCGGAAGGCAGAATAGTAGCCTTATGTAGATGGAAGGCAGAATAGTAGCCTTATGCAATGCAGATGGAGGTAGAGCTTAACCTCGGAAGGCAGAATAGTAGCCTTATGTAGATGGAAGGCAGAATAGTAGCCTTATGCAATGCAGATGGAGGTAGAGCAGATGGAAGGAAGAATAGTAGTCTTATGCAATGCAGATGGAGGTAGAGCTTAACCTCAGAAGGCAGAATAGTAGCCTTATGCAAGAAATAAAATGACAAATGATAGTAGAGTTTCTTAGCTGATAGCAGGTTGTGGTAGTGCGATTACTGTGAGCATTGTGACTACGGAACATTATTTGTATAGGCTGATAGCAAATGTCGCCAAGTGTAACGGTTTGAGAATCGTATTTTGAACAAACGTTTGTCCCCTGGGTGGGCAGTTTGTTTAGGGATTTTGCAACCTTAGTGCCTGCATCCAAAGAAAAATCGTGAGTTTTGTAAGGGAAAGGATAGTTTGTATCCCCCCTGACTTTGTTTGACTTGTTCGTCTTGATCTGATGATACTGTCTGTATTATTAGGGTAGCGTTGCTAAACAAAGCAGTTAAAAAAAACATGCATGATTTTGTAAAAGCATAATGTATAATTAAAAAAGTAATTTTGGGATGAACCGACGACCGTGACACGGCTCGGGACATTACAACCTCTCCTGCTACGGAATTTTGAGGGTCCTCCTCAAAATTCTTCCCCAATTTGATGGGTTGACGTTTCTGACTGCTGCTCATGCGGCGATCGGCTGAACTTGCTTCAAAATTTTGAGGGTCCTCCTCAAAATTCTGCCCCAGTTTCCAATTGCGGGGAAAAATGAGATTTTTATTGAATTGTGACAGAACCCATAGGGCTGCCTACGTATCCCCTCTTAAACGGGAATAAGGTCAGACTTAGTTCAATTTACATCATCATTGAGAAAGCATAAGATTACACATAGTAGCGTTTGACTGCATCTGAATTGATTGGCTTTGGCCAGACTTCTCCGTCCATTTCTGCAAGTATAAGTGCTCCTCCTGTCAGTACCCGGTGAACCATATACGGACCCTGCCAGTTGGGAGAGAACTTACATTTGGCTTCGTCTTGATGTGGAAAGATCTTCTTCAGCACCAGCTGCCCTGGTGTGAACTATATCGGCTTGACTTTCTTGTTGAAGGCTCTGGACATTCTGTTCTGATAGAGTTGACCATGACAGACTGCATTCATTCTCTTTTTGTCTATGAGGGCTAGTTGCTCATAACAACTCTTTACCCGTTCTGCGTCGCTGAGCTTAGCTTCTTGTATAATTCTTAGAGATGGAATCTCAACTTTGGCAGGAATAACATCCTCAGTACCATAAACTGGCATATAGGGAGTTGCCCCTGTTGAGGTGCGAACTGTGGTGCAATATCCCAATAAGGCAAATGATAACTTCTCGTGCCACTGCTTGTGCCTTTCTATCATCTTTCTTAGTATCTTCTTGATGTTTTGTTGGCGGCTTCTACAACTCCATTCATCTGAGGTCTGTAAGTTGTGGAAATCTTGTGTTTGATCTTGAAATCCTCGCACATAGCTTTCATCAGGTCACTGTTGAGATTGGAACCATTGTCGGTGATGATTGACTCAGGAATCTCGAATCGACAAACAATACAGCCGCGGACAAAGTCTGCCACGACTTTCTTAGTCACTGCTTTGTAGGATGCTGCTTCGACCCATTTGGTGAAATAATCGATGGCTACCAGAATGAACCTGTGTCCGTTGGAGGCGGCAAGCTCGATTGGTCCAATAACGTCCATGCCCTAGGTGGCGAACGACCAGGGTGAGCTTGTTACGTTGAGCTTTTTGGAGGTATCTTTATCATATCTGCGTGTATCTGACAACGGTGGCATTTCCGGACATACTGGATGCAGTCTATTTCCATAGTCATCCAAAAGTAACCAGGTCAAAGTATCTTCTTTGCCAGAACAAAACCGTTCATATGCGGGCCACAGGTCCCAGCATGAATCTCCTCTAGTTGTTTTGATGCTTCTTTTGCGTTGACACACCTTAATAACCCCAAATCAGGAGTCCTCCTATACACGATTCCTCCGCTGTGAAAGAAATTGTTGGATAGTCTTCGAAGTGTGCGTTTCTGAGTGGGATTCGCAAGCTCCAGGTAATCTCCTTTCGCCAAATACTCTTTGATGTCATGAAACCAAGGATTTCCGTCTACTTCCTCTTCAACATGGGCACAATAAGCTGGTTGATTATGGATCTTTATGGGAATAGGATCAATGAAATTCTTGTCCGGGTGTTGGATCATTGAGGACAAAGTAGCCAATGCATCGGAGAACTCATTCTGGATTCTGGGGGCATGCCGAAATTCTGTCTTTGTGAACCTCTTTCTTAATTCCTGTACGTGGTGCAGATACGAAAGTATTTTGGAGTTCTTGGTAGCCCACTCTCCTTGTACCTAATGTTCCAGCAAATCTGAGTCACCAATCACTAACAGATCCTTGACGTTTATGTGAATGGCCATATTGAGCCCTAAGATACATGCTTCATATTCTGCCATATTGTTGGTGCAGGGGAATCTGAGTTTGGAAGATATCGAATAATGCTGACTGATTTCTGATATTAGGAATGCTCCAATGCCAATTCCCTTGAAGTTTTCTGCTCCATCGAAGAACATTCTCCAACCTTCATAGGATTCTGCAATGTCTTCTCCTATGAATGATACGTCTTCATCAGGAAAATACATTTTTAGAGGTTTGTATCCTCTGTCTACAGGGTTCTCAGCAAGATGGTGTACCAGTGCTTTCCTTTTGACCGCTTTCTGAGTCACATAGATAATATCGAACTCACTCAACAGGATTTTCCACTTGGCTAGCTTGCCCGTGGGCATGGGCTTCTGAAAGATGTACTTCAATGGATCCATCCTCGATATGAGATATGTTGTGTAGGAACAAAAGTAATGCCTCATCTTCTGGGCTACCCAAGTCAAAGCACAACAAGTGCGTTCCAATAGAGAATATCTGGTCTCGTACGGAGTGAACTTCTTGCTGAAACAAATGGCTTGCTCCTTTCTTCCTGTTTCATCGTGCTGCCCCAGAACGCAGCCGAAAGCTCCATCTAACACTGCAAGGTAGAGTAATAGAGGTCTACCTGGCTCAGGCGGTACCAAGACTGGTGGTGTTGATAGGTATGCCTTGATTTTGTTGAAAGCATTTTGACAATCATCGGTCCACTTTGTTGCGGCGTTCTTCTTAGCATCTTGAAGATCGGCTCACAGATAACTGTAGACTGTGCTATGAATCGGCTGATGTAATTAAGTCTCCCCAAGAAACTCATCACATCTTTCTTGTTCCTTGGCGGTGGTAGTTCTTGAATGACTTTGACTTGACGGATCCAATTCTATCCCTCAGTGGCTGACAATGAACCCGAGCAACTTTCCAGCAGGAACCCCGAATGCACACTTCGCGGGGTTCAGCTTCAGATTGTATCTCCGCAACCTTTTGAAGAATTTCCTCAAATCTTCCATGTGGTCAGTGGATTTCCTAGACTTGATAATAACATCATCCACGTATGCCTCGATCTCCTTATGAATCATGTCGTGGAAAATGATTGTTATAGACCTCATGTAGGTGGCCCCTGCATTCTTCAGGCCGAATGGCATCATCTTGTAACAGTACACTCCCCATGGTGTAATAAAAGCCGTTTTCTCAGCATCTTCCTCATCCATCCAGATCTGATGATAACCAACGAAGCAATCCATGAATGATTGTAATTCATGCTTGGCACAATTGTCAATCAGGATATGTATATTTGGCAAAAGGAAGTCATCTTTCGGACTAGCCTAGTTGAGATCCCGGTAGTCGACACAAATTCTGACCTTCCCATCCTTCTTTGGTACTGGAACAATGTTGGCTAACCATTCGGGTACTCAACTACCCTGAGAACCTTGGTATTGATATGCTTGGTGACTTCTTCTTTGATTTTCAAACTCATGTCGGGTTTGAACTTCCTGAGCTTTTTTTTTACTGGTGGACACATTGGATTGGTTGGCAATTTGTGAGCCACAATAGACGTACTTAGACCAGTCATGTCGTCATACGACCAGGCGAATAAGTCCTCATACTCCTTTAGAAATTCTGCGTATTCTTTCTTTTCTGACGGCGACAAATGAATGTTGATTCGTGTTTCCTTGATGTTTTCTGAATCTCCCAGGTTGATGATTTCAGTCTCGTCCAGGTTGGACTTAGGTCTGTTTTCAAAATTTTCAACTTCTTTGACAACCTCTTCAGGTAGGTCATCTTTTTCTGAATCTACGTCTGTTTGTTGCGTTGTCTCGTTGCATGTCACAGTCAGCGGTTCATCAAGACAGGTAATAGTAATGTTGTATAGGTAAAGAAATGAGAGAAAAATGATAGCAATAAATATTGATTCATAAGAAAAAATTTAAAAAATGCTTTTGATAAACTAAACGATTGTTTTGAACATTGAAGATCTTATTGTAGGAATTAAAACGCGAAAAAGGAAATCATTTTGTAAAGAAAATAGTGAATAATGCTTGTTTTAGCCTTGCTACCCCGAGGCTCGTCGGGATTTGGTTGTCCTGACAGTCCAATTCTTGAGGTACGTCCCTCTGCTCACAGCCTGTATAGAAGCGCCTTCCTCCCCCTCCTCCTTGAAAATAACACAACAATCCATATCACTATCCTCCAGAAACAAGTTCCTCATTACTGCAAGTGCTTCTTCTTTGTCTGATCCATAAATAACGTCGTCCTGTTGGAAGGTCTTCTCCAGATGCGGTATTGGTTGATCCAAAGGGTAATAGGGATCGTGCCATGGTGGCGACCATTGTTTGAATTCTTCCCAAGTGTATTCGTACCCAAAACTGAAAGCGGCATCGTGCTTCTTGAGTTTGATAGGTTTGGAGATCCCCTGAAGGTTCTTGCCGAGCCCTTTACCTGGCTTGTACCCTCTCCAATTCATCATACTTGCGATCTTGCTATCCCACCATTTGTCTTTGTCGATAGTTTTGACCCGTTCAATGTGGTGGTAAGTTTCTCTACCCAGCTTCTTTCTTCCTTCAATCACCGGAATAGTCTAGCGACTGTAAATAGGGTTGCTACCGTCACCATGAATAATCACCTCTTAGTGGTTCCACTCGAACTTCACTTCCTGATGTAGCATTGATGCTACGGCCCCAACAACATGGATCCACGGTCGTCCCAATAATAGATTGTAGGACGCTGGCACATCTATCACTTGGAAGTCCACGTCGAACCAGGTTGGCCCCATTTGCAGGCATATGATGATCTCACCAATGGTGGAACTCTGAGATCTATCGAAGGCCTTCACGTTGATCGCTCCATCCTTTATCTCATGCATCCCTTTACCTAATTTCTTGAGCGTTATCAACGGGAAAATGTTAAGACTGGATCCCCCATCGATCAGGATTCTGGTGATGAAATAATCTTCGCATTGCACAGTTATGTGCAGTGCTTTGCTACGGCCCAACACTTCAGGAGGTAGCTCGTTCTCATGGAAAGTGATCTTGTGATTCTCCAACACTTGGCCAACCATATTAGCCATTTCTCCACTAGTGATGTTGTTTGGCACATAGGCTTCGTTCAGCACCTTCAATAAAGCATTCATGTGCGTCTCGGAATTCTGCAGCAAAGAGAGGATGGATATTTGCGTTGACGTTTTTTTCAACTAGTCGATGGCCGAATAATCCTTGGCATGTACTTTGCTCCAAAGGTCATCCGGACCTGTCTCGATAATGGGAGGCCGATTGGAAGCCTGCCTGCTGGATTCAGCCAGATATTCAGGGGTATAGACTCTACCAGTTCTTGTCATACCCTGCGTTGTAACAGTTTCTTCAGTCTTGAATTTTCCTTTCCTTCTCGCCTCGACTGTATAGTCCCATAGTACAACATCTGTATAGAAAGGTGGTGCGGGTCAATATCGCTACCGTGATTGGCGCAGCTACCCTCACTAATGGAACATGTGCCTCGGGTGGCAAGACTGCAACCTCAAATGGTGCGGGTGCATTTTCCGGATACACGAAGTCAACTTCAATCGATACTGGTGTCTTTGTAGGTGACGCTGCTTCAAACTCAAGAGGCATGGACATATTTACCTCAACATCCTCAGATTGTTGAATCTGGACTATGATCGGGTTGAGAGTGATTGCAAGTTTCTTTGGATCATCGCCTTCTGCGATCAACCCGATTGATCCCTCGGGGTCCCAATCATCTTCTATTTCAATCAAGTGGATGCCTCCACCCTTATGGTCCGGAAGAGGATTGTTGCGGACGTTTGAAGCGGATTCCTTTGCCATGATGACCTTGTTGTCAATCAGGGTTTGTATCTTGTCCTTCAAAGAGCAACACTCATCGATGGTGTGCCCCTTCATGCCGGAGTGGTATGCACAGGACTTGTTTGTTGGGGTTGCAGCAGGGATGGGGTGACATAACCAACAGCTTTGAGCTTCTCATACAGCTGGTAGATGGGTTTAGCGATAGCAGTATACTATTTTGGAGGTCTGCGATCAAAATTAGGACGAGGTTTAGGGAAGTTTTGGCGGGTAGGGGGTGATTGGTAATGAGATGGTTGGGAATTGCAAGTGTAGTAGACAGGAGCGGGTTGTGAATATATGGGTGAAGCAGGTTGATATGTCGGTGGTGGAGGTGATTGATAAGTTGGTGATGGAGCTTGGTATGAGGGTGCTTGGTAATTTGGGGTGGGTTGATATGTGAGTGGAGGTGTTGGGTAAGTTTGGTATTTGAGTGGGGATTTGGTTCTTTGTACAACCATCACGGCTCCCACGTCTCTTTTCTTAGACACACCACTAGACGACAAAGCCTTGTTTGTAGCTTGCAAGGCTTCAAAAATTTGTAACCATACCGCTCTTGATACTTCCTCAATCCTTTCACCTAATTTGATAATGTCATAGAACTTGCGGTTTTCAATCATCATCAACCGTTCATAGTACTGCGGGTCCTAGGCCCGGACAAAGAACTTGTTCATCTGCTCCTCTTCTAAGGCAGGTCTGACCTTAGCAGCTTCGGACCTCCAACGAGTAGCATACTCGCGAAATGTCTCCGTGGGCTTATTTTTCAAATTCTGAATATAGGACACGTCTGGTGCATTTTATGTGTTGAACCTGAATCTGTCCATAAAGTCAGATGCCATGCTTACTCGATTCAACCATTTCTTGGGATCTTGGCTGATGTACCAAGACAATGCATCTCCTTTTAAGTTCCTCATGAACAGCTTCATGCAGATCCTTTCATCTTTCCCTACTTCAACCAGCTTGTCACAATAAGTTCTCAGGTGGACCCTTGGATCACCTGTACCATCAAACATTTCAAACTTAGGAGGTTTATATCCCTCGGGTAGTTCGACATCGGGCTGTATACAGAGGTCTTTATAGTTCAACCCTTCGACTCCCTTGATTCCCTCGACGCCTTGAACCCGACTGGTCAGCTTCCTAAGTTCCTCGGCCAAGTTCTTGATAAACAGGTCCTTTTCATCAGACTCAGGTGTGTATGTGATAGGGGAAGTGGAGTGTGGCATGGTCTCCACGTAGATGGGATTGTTATGGTGGCCTGGATCATGAGTGTGGAAATGGTTATTTATGGAGTTCTAAGGTTTTGGGATAAGCAGTGGGGTGTTGTTTGGAGTATGGCAGGCATTGCAGTGTGCTGGGAGAGTTTGGTTCTTTGGTGAGGTGGTGTGATGATGAGTTGTGGGATGATTTTGCTGCTTTGGGATGTTTTGAAGAGGTGCAGGATTCTGGATGTTGACGCCTGGGACGTTGAGGGAGAATGACAGGTTTGCCAGATTTCGAACTTGATCAAGCTCTTCTTGGAACTTTAACAAATTCTTTCTAGCTGCGACACAGTTTCATTATGAAACCGAATACCCTGGCCATCAGTGGCCTCTACCCGTTCAACCACATTCTCATTTCTGTAGTTGCCTGAATCTTACATTTTCTTTTTGCCTTTGTTCTTGCCTTTAGGAGGACTAAGAAGAGGAGAGGGTGGAGGGCCCCTGGATCTTGTAAGATATGATGATGATGCCAGAGTGCACGAACTAACCTTTGGGGAGGGGAATAAATAAAGAAAGAGGAAAACAAAAACAAAAGTAGCCAAGTCAGTGAGGATTATGAAAAGTATTGCGGTATTTAAACACATAGTGCGGGAATGAAAAGTGCGTCCTAGTTTGGGGACCTGTTTGTGCCTGAGGTAGGCTTAATGACAAATTGATTTGGATAACTTAAGATGACAAATGCCTCATTTTATTGATAAGAAAATAGACGAACCCCGAAATGACACTAAATAAACAGGAAGTAAAGGTCACTAATGGCCATTGGACTTATTACATTGATAAGTAAAAGAAAGACATTCCTAGATACTTGGTACCAAAAAGACCTTCCCCAGACTCGGCATTCTTGCTTCACTCGTACAGCTCCCCCAACTCGCGAAGCCCCAGCAACAGGTATGCTCTAGCTAGATTCCCTCCGTCAGTCCCTCCAGCCTTGTAATAGTCTTCAATCCTTTTGAGAATTTTTTTCTCCAGCTCCCCTATGCCTTGCTCCAAATACCTTAACCTCTTGTTGGTGCTGATAACCATATCCTTCCGTTCCTCGATCAGTTTCTTGTTAGACTCATGTATTTTGTGGTGATCATCCTCACACTCACGGATCCTCTTGCGCAGTTGGTTGTTTTTGAATTGTGCCTCGGCCTTTTCATCTATAACCCTGTGGCCCCGAACAAACCTGGCTTGCTCAGACCACCCCAATTTTCTGCCAACCAACCAGGATAGAAAGGGGTACAACCGGCATGGTATCTGTCTGGATCGATGGTGTCCTTCTCCATTATAATCTTGCTGTGCCACATGTACTGGGCTTGGCACTTGTGAGGACTATCGTCATTTTGGAAGTCAGCTCGAAGATGTCTCATCTTTTCGACTCTGGGTATGACTTTCTTCCTACCCGCTCGCCTCATAACTCGAAGAGGGAAGTAAGGATATGTTCCTCTTAGACCAATTAGTATTAGGAATGGTGCATCTCTAGAATGGGCGATGAACTCCTCTGTCGGAAACCACTCGAACATCCAATGTAACTGTTCTTCAGTCAGATTACCAAAGAGCTCGACCCATCCTTTGGCATTCTCAAGCTGAGCAAACATGTCGGGGATATAATTCATTCGCTTTGGATGGTGAAAAGCGATGTGGTCATGCCAAACTCTTTGATGGACTTCTTGTCGGTACTCGCCCTTTTGGAGATGTTCCATGAGCCAAAGCTGAAGTAGTAGATTGCAGCCTTCAAAATGTCTTGCCCCTCGTTGGCACTTTTCAAGGCTCAATATATGTCTGCAATGATCACGGGCACAATACTGAAGTTTTGCCCATCAGTTCCTTCCATTACTGTCTTGGTTACCATGGCCAATCTAGTGTGGATTCTCTCCTTCTTTATTGGAAAAACGATCAGACCCAAGAAGCAAAACATGAAGGCGAATACTCTACTGTGGATGTGTCCCAAGGATGTGATGGAAAACTCGTCGTGGTAGGTACGGTATGATTTGATGTGACCGTACCTCTCGTACAAGTAGTCAAAAGGGATGTATGACTTCTTTAAGCATACCAGTTCTACATTCTTCTTCAGACCCATCATTTTGAGGAAACTTTTTCCTGTGCGGTTTTCAGGCATTAGCAACCCCGGGGTTTCCCATACTAAGCCAGCCAGTCCTCCTATTTCCTCCAGCAAAGGTGCCATTTCAATGCCCCCAAAGCGGAACACAGATCTTTCACAATCCCAGAACAGGGTAGCAACCTCTATTATCATGTTGTTAGGCTGGATTTCTAGGAGAGATGGTAGATTGACCAAGTATTTCCTGACGAGAGTTTTGTCGCTAGAATGTAAATCTTCCCAACAACTTAGCAATATTGGAGGGATATTCGAGACCATGCCGAATCTGGGGACTTCGTGCCTCATTTTTCTGCAAGGCAAACAAGGTTAGGCCCTTACCCCCACCAGACTCGACTATTTAACACCAACAATTAGCATAAAGCATTTAGTTCTCCAAATAAATGCATAGAACATGATAATGTCCATTTGGGTTTAGGGAAACCCAGTGGACTTTTGGATAAGGCAATCTTAAAAGCAATCGTGCGGACCACACTTTATCCTGGCTAGGTTTGACCATGATGCATGAAACAACATAACAGAGTAAGGTTTCTATGGGGTTTTAGACTGGTACCCTCGAGCGGACAACTCAAGGGGGAAAGGTACGGAACCGTAGACTGCACCGTTGATATACTAGGTTTACCGCTAGTAAGCCTTTCCGAATTTAGGGGGTAATAATATAGGAAGAGCGCAATCACTCACCAAGCGTTGCTATAGTATTTTGTTTGGCACGAGTGGATTATGAATGTTGAGCATGATTATGCAATAATAAATAAACATTAAAAACATGTTGGCATGTATTTGCATGTTATGGAAAGCAGTAAATACAACAGTTTATAATTTAAAAGCGGTTACAAAGGAAGGAAACAAAAAGAGCATGTCGGTTACTTTTGAAAAATAAATGCTTAAATAAGTAGACAAGTAATTGCACATAAAAAGGGGAAAGGTCTCAAGTATTTACAAAGTAAAGAAAAGTTCACAAAGCCGTTTGAAATGGTAAAAGCCTAAACAGAAATCCCCAGCAGAGTCGCCATGCTGTCGCGCCCCCTCTTTCCTCATGGAGATCGGGTTTATGACATTCGGTTGGGACAACTCTTTCATTTTGGGAAAGGGGTTTGTGTT